>JASDQU010738981.1:201049-222598 GCA_032191745.1 Picea mariana | reverse complement strand
TATATAAATACGGTGGTTTAGAATAGAAAGATGCGTAGGTAACGAAATTACTTATAAACGATGGTTTAGAATAGAAATCAACGTGTAGGCTTCGTGACACGGGTTAGTTGACCGACTTGGTATATTTTTAAGGGGAATGAGAAGACCGATAATAGCATTTTGTTTGTACCCTGAAATAATGCTCGGTAACTTTCTTTTCAATATTTGTCATCACCAGTAAATAGTTGTGTCAAACACGAGATTTGCAAGGCACTTTTTCCTAAATGTAAACAGTTTACTAGTTGCGCTCAAACAAAGTAGGTTCTCCCCATGGAGATGTACTTATGGTTCCATTTTAATCTATATGAAAAGGCATTTTAAGTTTGTATATGTTTTGTTTTAATTTTTATTAACAACGAATAAAAAATAAACCTTTTCAAATTAAAATTTATTAAAAACAAAACATATACAAAGTATTTAAATTAAAAAATATTCTAAATTAATTTAATTTTAAATTTTTATATTTAAAATAAAATTGTATTTGTATTTTAAATTGTATTTGTATTTTGTATGTAAAATTTTTATTTACTTTGAAGCAAAATTTTAAATTTAATATATTATATAAAGATTAAATATTCTTTATTCAAATTTTGAATGATTTTGTATTGTAAACTATATATATATATATATATATATATATATATATATATATGGGATTTTTAAATCTGATAAATAAGAGTAAGCTCAATAGCATGTATAAATTTTTAACTACTCACAAATTCAAATAAATTATATTTAATTTATTTTAATTATAATAAAAAATGAAAAACTTAATATTTAACAAATTTAACATATATTTAGTAATAAATAATAATAATAATTTATTTTTAATGTCATTGCTAAGCCACACCAAATTGGTGTATGAGACCCTCTTGTTTGTGGGACAACTGATTCCCTCCACTAATAATAATCTATTTGAGCTTGTGACCTCTTAGTAAATGGTGAGATTTATAAATCATTAAATTTTATTTTTTTTATGCTGGCGGAATCGACAATTGGGCCGGTCTCATACTCGTGTGACACGGGGTCAATTCCGACCGCTACCACTATAACCTCCAGGTGCCATACGTATGCCCCTTCCGCAGGCATGGGTAAGTCGGGGGGATTTGAACTTTGAACCTCATCGTACATAACACGCTATATCACGGCACTTGCCAATTGAGCTGCCCCCCGGGGGCTATAAAACATTAAATTTGACTAATAGACTCCTTGCAATTATATATTTTAATGCTTGTTATGCTTAGAAAAACAAAAAGTGAACTATTATGATATTAAGAATTTGTTTCACATTTATTTTTAGATTTGTATAAAAGATTTAAAAAATAGAATTGATTTTTTCTTAATAAAGTTGGTATAGTTAAATAACACATATTCTAAATATATATATTATAAGCAATGATTATTAAAATAATAATGAAAGTCCTGAACATGGAGCTCCCACCGGACTTTTCAGAGAGTAGGATGTTTACTGTTCCACATAATTGGAACCCCCGACATGTATTGAAGAAGTAGAGGCACCACCCCGCTCAAGAGACACTTCAGTTCCCTACGAAGCTCCTAACGAAGAGCCCACCACTTGTTTGGTAGAGGATGAGACACTGAAAGACACCACAAACTTGCAGTAGAATAGGGAGCAGTCAGGTCGTCGGGAAATGGACGCCAAGCCAAAGACGCCACCCTTGCCACCACTCCTGCACCCAGAGCATCTGTAGCTGATTTTTGAGGTTTGAAGTGATCTGAAAATAGAAGGCTGACTTGTTATGCTATGCAAGAACCCCTACTTCATTTAAAATAAACTTTACAGGACCTTGCTTCATGTGTATAAATATGCAAAATAAACTTATGTGTTAAGTTCATGTAGCTTTTTGTAAATGCTTATGTATGAGGAAATGTTCTTGTAAATGGTTAAATATGTACTTCAAATAAATACATAGGAACAATAATTGCAACAAATAAACCATCAAACGCACAACAAGAACAACATGATAAAGGAGTTCACCCCCCTCTGGGCTACATCTCCTTGAGCCTCCATAATGGACTTGGCTCTCTGGGATTAATTAGTCAAAAGTTCTTTTACAAGCTGCTTCTCAACTCCAATGGAAAAAAAGAATGTACCATTGATATCAGAACACATAAAAACCCCAAAAATGACTAATACAACTCTGAAAATGGATCATGGCTCATCCGGGCATGAGCTCCTCTACATGTGGCCATAAGGTTCCCTGAGATTCTCTTTGGAAAAAACACCTGTAAAAGTCCTCAACAGCCCCTGAAACCTATCCCAATGTGTCCAGAGCATATCGATTAGCCAAAAATGATTATTCAATCATAGAAAACAAACATAGGCTCACCAAACCATGTCCTCCATCAAAGAGTGCTTGAAGTTCCCTGAAGCTTCCTGAAACTTCAATGGTGAAAAAATTGCAGAAGAAGTCTTCAAATGGCTGTGAAAATGGCACCAATGGATCCAGCACGTCCAAAAACCCCGAGCGGTTCCGAATAACCATGCAAACTGTAGGATGGTTAGGGCACCTCCAGCCCCCAACTGCCTAGCACTCGGGGATATGGTCCATACGACCTCAGGCTAAATCAAAAGGTGGTTAACACCGTTGTAACGGGAGCAACCACATAACCGCCTCCAAACTAGGGTCATATGGCAATGAAACCATGGGTTACATGGTTATAAACCCCGTGCAAACATTAAACAATGGTTATAATAACTGCGCGCAATATTGTTGAATGGTTATACAATGGATCACAGGTTATACCACCGGTCACATAATAAACAACCACGGGCCAATGTATATGAAACTCAGTTATATGTAATACAACACAAATCATGTCGTATTAACCCCCCCGCATATATATGTAACATATGGTCATATGTTAAACAATGTGTCCACGGGTCGGGGCTATGCCCCAGCCCGCCCCCCTTTCCAATCAACAAAACACATCAACTTAAATACATGCGCGTTGACTCCTATAACAGGGAACATTACATGGTGCGTTGGCAGGGCAGATTTGTGAAGTCATTTGCGGTGGGGAGGTCCGGGGGTCGAACCCCGCGGCCTCCATAAAATTTTAACAAACAACCATATGAACCAATAAACGAGTGACACATGGCAGCCCCGGATTGGGCCACATGTCCTCACACCATTTGCCACACAAATGACACGTGTCATCATGTTATTCGCCAGCAGTCAACCATTAAACACATGCCACGTCATTGTCGTATGGTCCAGTCACATGCTGCATCAGCTTGCCACGTCAGTCGACACGCAGGATGCTGACATCATCATGTGCCACGTGTCACCCTTCCAGTGGTGACACATGTCACCTCAGAATTGGCCAAACCATACGCTGAAAAGTCCAAAAATGCATGCCACATGTCACTCCCTGAAGCTACCACGTGTCCTGTACAGACCTGCCATGTGTCCTGTACAGACTATATGGACTTGACATGTGTCCTGTACGGACTGTACGGACAGGTACAGTCAGCCTCAAATTTTTGTCTGTTTGGCTCGACGATTAGATCGCAATATCTTCTCCATACAGACTTCGTTTGTGAAAGTAAATATATCGCCCGAATCAGGAAGACGAGACGGACACAATGGCACTGTTTTTGTTGCATTCTGAGCACTTTGAAAATTGAGCAAAATTTAGAGCCCTGGTCCAGATTTTGATCACACCTTCCCAAACTGACAAGTCAACAAACATGATACATAATCATGTAACAATCATTAATCACTCATGATAAACCATCACTAGGTTCACGACTTACACATACATAAAAACAAATGCATGTGCCTAACTCCTCAACTCTCCTGCCAGTATAATCATAAGTACAACCCCAAAACATATGGGTACTTAAGAGTTGAATACAAAATATATAAATGGCTGCAGCTTATCATGCTTCCCATAAATGCAGACATAACACTGGAAAGTGCATTTACAACATACAAATGCAATCCTCACTTGCTCAAGAAATCTAGCCATTTCTTACCAAGCCAACTCAACAGTGACTTTTTCTCTTGGACATCGTCTTCTTGTGAATCATCCTGACTCACATCGATGATGGAATCTCCTCTTCCATTCTTTCCAATCTCTTTATCCAACTGCTTACTGTATTGTGGATGAGTAGTTGGATGCAATGTCCAACATTGGTCAACAAGATGACCCCGCTTCTGACAATGAGTGCAAACCTTTTGCATCCTCCTTTCACGTTGCCTTTGCTTAGAAAGTTTCCTGAAAGTGGTTAATCTTTTCCAACACTTGGAAACATGATGGTTATACAAACCACAATATGTACATGGATTCTTTCTTCCAAAGTTATTATGCTTAACATAATCAAATGCAACTGAACGATAAGTGGAATTATACCTGGAGCATTCACCTTTATCGCCTCATTGAGGAGGTGAATCTGAAGAGTTACAAGCTTTCCTTTGAAGACCATCAACAATTTTTTTGTCCTCATCACTGTCACAACTCTCATATTTGCATTCATCCTGAATACAAGCCTTGCATGCTGAAGGGATTGAACTTTCAACAAAAGTCCTTGAACTTTCACCTTTAAAGCCTTCTTGAGGAGGTGAACTTGAAACAAAGTTTATGCTTGGAACTTTTTCCCTTGTCTCCTCGACTTTGGAATTTGCTCCATTCTGTTGTTCATATCCAAGACCACAAAACTTAGGTCTCTCTTCAACAATAATAGGCTCAACAATGCCTTGTGCATGCTTACCCAAACCTTTACCTTCATAGCCCATTTTAAGCAACAACTTGGACCCTATTCCTCTTGTGTGACTCTCAAAACCACCAAAACATTCATCTTTAGAGGAATTAGAAGATAAACTAACACTGCATACCTTATGTTCATGCATGTACTTGGTAAGGGTTTCCTTTGCCTCATGGAGTTGAATCTCCATCTCATGCAACCTTTGCAAAAGATGGTCTTTCTCCTGCTTCATAGCCATCAACTGCTCTTCAAGGGTAATGTTATTATCATACATCTCTTTCATCAAATCTTTTATAGTTACCAACTCTTTTTTAGATAATGAAAATGTATGAGAACTATCACTACTTGAAGCTTTTGCCATCTTTGCAAGATTTCAACTTCAACATAAAAACTTTGCACAAAAACCAATAGCTAAATCTTCAATCTATCAATGGCAAACACATGAGCGAAACAAACATATGCTCTAATACCACCTGAATACTTTAACATACTGTGCACTACAACTGATGATGTCTTTCAACCACTGCTCTCTGGCTGCTGCTGACCCACTGCTCTCTCTGTGCTTGGAAGACTGCCAACCTTCCCACTGAGAATCAAGTCCCTCTTTCGAACTCTTTGGCGTCAACAAATTCAGCTCTCCAATGGCTGCAAAAAAACTTCCTACGACATCTTGTCACAAGTCAAGAAAACCGTCAATATTGAAAACAAATCATACAAGATTGAAAATGATGCCAACAAAATCTTTTGTTCTTCAAACAAACTGTCGCATCTCGTACTTTATCAAAGTACATGGTGTTTTCAAAATCAACTTTCAAGTCAATAAATACCATCGACTAAACACAAGTCGAGCAACACGATCGACACAACATAATCGTCAGAAAACCATCAACACCAATCGAGACTCATTGAAACATCAACATTGTTTGGAACACCCGGATATGTATTGAAGAAGTAGAGGCACCACCCCACTCAAGAGACACTTCAGGTCCCTGCGAAGCTCCTAATGAAGAGCCCACCACTTGTTTGGTAGAGGAGGAGCCACCGAAAGACACCACAAACTTGCAGTAGAATAGGGAGCAGTCGGGTCGTCGGGAAATGGATGCCAAGCCGAAGACGCCGCCCTCGCCACCACTCCTGCACCCGGAGTATCTGTAGCTGATTTTTGAGGTTTGAAGCCTGGTGGATGATCAAATTTTCAGAGCAATCTACGTTAGCCAATGCTTGGACATGCTCTATGTGGCCTATTCCAGTGCCACTCCTCGGCAACAATGTCCAACCTGTGCTCAGCCTTATGTCATCCCAGCCAGCTGTGGAAAAGTGACAGACGCTTACGAGGACTTTGGGGAATAGGTTCTTCTGTCTCGCATGATTTCCAACTCTTTTTCTATCACTGTTTACCAGATCTGTAGCTCTTCAGTTGTTAGCATGGTTAGCATTAGAACAGACCTCACTAAACTGTTGTTGATTAAGGATGTATACCTTGGTTTCCTTCGGGCAGGGTGGCGCAATGAACCCTTTGATTTTGCATGCTACTGTGGGAAGGACAATTGTCTTAGTTTCCTACATAGGCAGGACAGGTGGCACCTGCATGTCATGTGTATTCCTTTTTTTTGAAGTTATAATATAATAGGTCTCGCCTTTTACTTAAAAAAAAATAAAAATATGATTGATGAAATATATTTACAAATTTTTGTAATTTTTTAAATATTAAATTTATTGTTCATTATTATTAATTGAATAGTAAAGCTAAATCCGTTTCAAAGTAATTATAAATTAAAATATTTGAAAAAGTTTTTTACTTTAAAATTTTAGTTATGATAAAGAAAATCCAATATTCTTTTCATCAACACTATGATGAAGTTTAATTGCTTGGTGTTTTAAACTATTTTTTTTCACTTTAGATTTGGATTTGTGTGTTTGATTTGAATTATTTGAATTTTATTTTATTCACATTTTATTTGATTAATTTTTCTTATGATCAACTTATTCATAACTTTTAATATGTTTAGATGCATTTTATACCTTATTTTAAAGGTTTTAACATTAATTTTAGTTTGATTTTTTATATACTCTTTTATAATGACCATTAATAATAATAATAATAAATTATAATTGAAGTACCTCTCTATTAAAATACAATTGAAGAATTGTCTATCACTGGATTGATCCTTTTGTGGAACACAAACATCATGAACCACAAAACATTCTTACTTTTGATTTGATGTATGAAACTTGTTTCTACTTAAACTTATATGAACTTGTACTATGATTTATTATGGTTCATACACATGTATGCACATTGGAAATGTACTTCTACATTGAAGCCCACAAACATTTCTTGTCAAAATCTTTCTACTTATTTATGATGTTGTGCTATAAATATACATTAAATATTTATAAGGCAAAATCTAAGTGGTTATTTCTTTTAAGAGAGTTGTAAAATCTCTCCTACCTTTAGAATACTTGTAACCTCCATTGAAACTAAATATGCTTGCAAGTTTGTAGGAAACTAGATAGTTAGTTGCTTGCTCTTGTTTTCTTTCTTATTATTTTTTGAATCTCTCTTCAAGTTCTCATCCTTCCTTTTACTAAGCTCCCTTATTTGACTTTCTTGAGACATCCTTCTTGCCAAAGCTTGTATTAGAACCCTCCACATGGGTAATCTAACAAGCATTACATCTTTTATCACAGATCCAAGAGAAATACACTTCTCACAACATAAGAAAAGATAAGAATTGATACAAGAGAAATCCACTTCTCACAACATAAGAAAAGATAAGAATTGAACATGCACGTGGCTAAATAAATGTTAGAATTGTTAACAAAGTCCTATTTTAATATTTAAGTAGAAATTGTGATAATGTCCTCGCCAAGGTTTAAAACCCCTAGTGTCATGGTTAGCCCCTCATGCAATGTTTTCCCCATGAAAATGTGGTGTTTCAAGTGGTTAAAGAATGGTGCAAATTCTAAACGATTTTGGTGAAATACAAACCCCACTCATGGCTTCTTAGCCAAAAGGATATTCCTTATGTGTTGCAAGCACACTACACTTCATTATAACATTCCCACATTCAAGAGGAGGCATGTTTGCCACATTGTGATAAAATGAAGCATCTTCTCAAATAAAATGCTAGAATTTGATTTATATTTCTTTTGTTTGTATATTAAATTCCTTTAAATAAATAAGAAAAGAAAGCATGGTCATTAATATTGTTTTACTCATTTTTTGAAGGTGAGGTTGAGTAGAGTTATTTGATCATATTTTCTACATACTAACATATTAGGGATTATAAAAAAAATAAGCATAAATGTTAAGATAAGCACAAAATTAGTAGCAAGTCTTCCATGTAGAATCAACTTTAATTAAATTATTCACAATCAATAATAATTCAGGTTCAAAAATTGTAGAACCAAAAGTTATTATAATACTTAGTTAAAATGCTTATTGTTGGTTCTTTCTAATGGTATAGTGATCAAATACTAGAAAAGAACTTAGTTAAAATGCCTATTGGTGTTTCTTTCTAATGGTATAGTGATCAAATACTAAAACACTTGTTGACAAGTTTAACATGAAAGAAGCAATAGACCCTAATGGACAATAACATTGTAATAGATTAGTTATGTTCACACAAAACTTAATTAAGATATGTTTTGAATAGAAAATCTTGTTAGAAGTCACTGTAACAATTTATACCCTTCCACTTAAAAACGATATCAAATAGGAAGTTCCTAAATGTTAAATTTGATTAGTGAATCATATTTTATTACTAAAAAGATGGGGCTTCTCCTTTGAAACCCTATCTTTCTCTTATGTTCTTCTATGGAAAATGTTGTCAAAAGGAGTGTTAGATCCATCTCATTTCCCTTTACTCAAAAGTGGATGCATTCAAAGCATTTTCAGGTGATGTTGCATGAAAAGAAAAATTGGTAAGATATGAGATGGAAAATTGGTTTACAAAAGAGCATAATCCTTGATGATATTAGTTGTAAAATTGAGACTCCATGTATGCATAGTGTTCATGTTTGTAGAGATGCCCCAATAGATAAATTAAATGGATCCTAGATAAGCCCTAAGCCTTCGGAAGCATAGATTTCTCTCCAGTGGCTCCCTCGTATCCAAGGATCAGTGAGGGGTTTCTGTTGTTTAGAAGGGTTATACTCCATTCTCTTTGAGCACAACATTGATAGCGACAACATTTTTAGAATAGACCATGGTTTTTAGGTGTCAATGAACAATATTTAAAAGATGAAGTTCCAATACCTATTCTATCGTGTTTGTCTCCCATTTGTCCCATTGGATCTCTGGGATGATAAAAATCTAAATGACATGGATAAACGTTTAAGGAAATATATTGAAAACAATGAATCCAAGCAGGAATGTACACCTATTCAATAGGTTGTGTAGAATTTCACCTAAAAAAGGGATTTTGAAATATTTTAAAATCCATATTAGAGATTGAGTTCATATGTGAAATCTTAGTTATGAGCAAATTCCATTTAAGTGCAACTTCTACCATGATTATTAATAGTTCCAAAAAAATGTCCAAAAAGGTCCCCTCCCCCTCCCCCCCCCCCAACCTCTCACAAGGCTACTCAAGAAGACGGATTCTTCAAGATAGTCACCACAACGACAATAGCAAGGACCATAGAAACCCCACAACTAATTGGAATGTTAAATATTTTTCTATTCATAATGAGAAAGAGGCAATACAAGAGTCTCCAAGGATAAAAAGTCTAAGGTATAAGAAGGAGAAATACCTCCCCTAGGTGCAAGAAGAGGTGATTAGAACTTTGAAACAACTTGTAATTTTGAAATAGAAGTGCACTATGAAAATATCCCTTCTGTTAGAAACCACCAATTTCTCACCTTCACGCGATGAGGAATGACCACCGATCTCAAGAGGAAAGGCATGTGAAGAAAGGCTCGAGAAGGAAACCAACAAAAGAAGCAAGGGAGGACAAGGCGATGAACAATAAGGCATTAGCATTTCAAGCAATAATCAATGAGGAATTTACCTTGAAGAAAAAATATAAACCTGAAAAGATATGAATATTTTATCTTTGTAGGGTAAAGGAAAGCCATGATAAAATAAATGCACTAAATTTCTTAGCAAAATGAGAAACCATCAATGGTCATATTACAGGAAGCAGAAGCAGAAATTGAATAATTCTCTACATTATTTAATATGATGTGGATACATAATGGAGGTAAAGAAATTATCTGGTAGACTTGTGATTCGTTCACCAAATTGTGAAGTAAAGTGAAGGGAGACCACTAAATAGTTTATAAGATCTAGCTTATGAGAAAACCAGGGTTTTAATTTGTGAAACAAATTAGGGCTTTAACTTTGTTACAAACCCTTGTAATTTCTTCAACCATATCATATACACATCAAAGAACACATAAATGGAAGATATAACAGGGGAATTTTATTATTACGGGACCACTGAATACAACTTTATCAGAAGAAATGGTTGTTATAGTAGTTGCAATACATCAATAATAAAAAGACATAGCGTGGAACAATGCCCGATCTCTCCAAACAGAACACCAAGATGAAATGGGATGGAAGCTCCAATGGAAACCCTATATGTATTTCCCTCTTTGTTTAACTAGGGTGGATAGTCTCACCACTGAAGCCAAACTCTAATGAAAGGGTTTTTCCAAAACCCTAACAAAAACCTTGGCTCACCGAGCACTCCACAAGAAAATGATCCAAAATCCAATCTTCCCAAATGACTTGCTCTCTTTTCCTTTTAAAGGTTATGTGAATCTTTGTAGAGAGATCTAACCCAACTTTCTCAAAGCTTCTAGAAGAGCATTTTATTTAATAAAGTTACTTTATAAGGTTATTTTTATTAATTCACTTAAAATCAAATAATAATTAATTAAATATTAGTTGCCAAATTTAACTTTAGGAAACATAATGCAACAATTAATTAAATATTTAATTTTGCCAAAAATGGGACATTACAAATCCTCCCACCCCAATATTGCTTGTCCTTAAGAAATGTTATCATAATGTGATGCTCCAGTGACTCAATCTGACTGAAAATGATACTAGGGTCCCAAACCATCCTAGAGAAGGTGGAGTATCCTCTGCTCATAGCGTGAATCTGCGAGGTGTTGTCACAAGATCCTGCCTAACTGTTCTTGATCATCCAAGCAATCGAAAGTTGTATGAACTCGATCAACTCCTCGAAATACCCTCCTCACAAAAACCAAACCTATGTAAAATAGCAATCCCATTGGTGTCGGTTGTCAAGCTATTAACAATTGCAATCCTAAGGTCCCATACCAATCTCAAAGAGATGCCACCATCCTGATGTTTCACTACTCCAATCATAATCACCTGCTCATCACACTCTGACTTCACTCTCCACTCCTGGGACTTTCTATCATGGATTCTACACAACCAAGGCATCTCATCCTCGATCAATCCACGACTGTCCTCGATCCCAATAATAAAATCAAGGACTCGTTCAGGAGGTCTCCCTGGAGGAAACACCTTGAAGATCCAGTGAACACCACCATGTGTTAACGAGGGCTCTCGTATATTATTGCACACCACCGTGTCCTCCTGTACCATCCTATATCCTATATATGTGAGGTGTTGTCACAAGATCCTGCCTAACTGTTCTTGATCATCCAAGTAATCAGAATTTGCATGAACTCGATCAACTCCTCAAAAGACCGTCCTCACAACAACCAAACCTACATAAACTAGCAATCCCATTGGTGTCGTTTGTCAAGCTGTTAACAATTGCAATCCCAGGGTCCCATACCAATCTCAAAGAGATTCCACCATGCTGATGTTGCACTACTCTCATCATAATCACCTGCTCATCACACTGTGACTTCACTCGCCACTCCAGGGACTTTCTATCATGGATCCTACACAACCATGGCATCTCATCGTCCATCAATCCATGACTGTCCTCAATCACAATGATAAAATAAAGGACTCGTTCAGGAGGTCTCCCTGGAGGAAACACCTCGAAGCTCCAGTGAACACCACCATGTGTCAACCAGTGCTCCTGTATACTATTGCACACCACCGTGTCCTCCTGTACCATCCTATATCCTGTATACGCTACCCAACCCAACAATCAGCTAATGATGACTGAACCTACATCCCAAGGTGTGTCCATATACTTCATGTATCTGTCCACCCAATCCAAGTATCGGTATATCTCCTTGCGGCATGGTCCACAAGGAATGTGCTCAACTATATCCTCTGCAACTAAGATTGAAACCTCTAATGAGCTCTCCAAAATAAAGGGCACATGATCCCTGAAATGCCAACTCAGAGTGAAATCCAAACTCTCCTCGAGTACTTGCAACTCAAAATGCTCATCCCTCTCAATATGTGTGGCACACATGCCCTCCTCTGTCACTGCTGCCAAAGATGATGGAGTCCCTACTATAGGTGGTGAAGAGAATGCCACGATCAAATGATAATGTAGCTCCTAAACCTCTCGGTCCTTGTCCTTTGCAAACTTGAGAGATAGGCCCCTGCCCATAAATAGTTGCAAGTAATTTGACTTCAGTTGTTCTATTTCCTCCATGATGATGCGCAATTGGGAACTAGTGAATCCACCTACTATATCGATGTGTCTCTTCTCCATTTGGGCTCTCCAATAAATCTCCTCAATCAACCTACGAGATCCATCATTTCTTATCAACGCATGTGTAACCTAATCCTTGGTCACCAACAGGCGATCCTCCAAATTGTATAGCGTTAAAAGCCTCTGCCTTATCTCTTCCAACTCGCATGAGATATCATCTGTAAGAGTTGTCCCCTCATCCTCATAGTAGAAATCATAAGAAAGGATTGGATATGTCTCCTCATGAGAATATGTGATACGAGAGAATCTCGACACAAAACTGCGGTAGAAATTGGTAAGACCCAACAAACTGGAGAGCCCTATTAGGGTGGTTGGGGATGGCCAATCCCGAATGACTTGGATCTTGGCTAGATCCACATTCACCCCCCGCTCATCAATAATGTATCCCATATACTGAACCTGGGTCATGCCAAAAGTGCACTTCTCCAAATTGGCACAGAACTTGTGTTTTCGCAGTGTTTGGAGGACCTGTGGGATGTGGTGGAGGTGCTCTTCCCAAGTCTGGCTGAAGATCAGAATGACATCCAAGTACACCACTACAAATTAGTTGGTGAATGGTCGCAATATGTCATCCATTAGTCTAATAAAGGTTGCAGGGGCATTAGTAAACCCAAAAGGCATGACCATCCATTCGAAAAGGCCCTCCTTGGATTTGAAGTCAGTCTTCCACACATCAGAGGGTTTGATTGGTACTTTGTGATACTCAGACTTCAAGTCGATCTTGCTGAAATATTTCTCCCACTTGAGTTGGTCCAGAAGGTCATCAATCCATGGGATCGGGTACCTATTCTAGGCAGTGATCTTGTTCAGTCTCCGATAGTCAATGTAGAGTCTCTAAGTCCCATCCTTCTTCTGCACCAGCACGGTCAGGCTCCCATAGGGCGATGAACTCGGTCGTATGTGACATTTATGCAACAAATCCTGAATCTACCTCTTTATTTCATCATTCTCCAGAACATAGCGCCGATAGATTGGTCCATTGGGCAGCGATGCCCGTGGGGTCAGATCGATGGGGTGCTTGACCTGACAATGTAGAGGCACCCCTGCGGGGGAGGTGAATATGTCCTCGTACTCCTCCATGACCCTATCCATCTGTTGTTGTCATGCAGAGGGGACCTATCTGGAGGTCGTGGCCACAATATTCTTCTTTCCCTGAGGGAGGATGATCAGAAAAACAAATTTCCTAGTTTTGGCAATGATCTTATTGCATTGTTTTGCAATAAACAAAGAGATGGTTGTAGGTGGTGCTATTTCTGGTATCCTGTACAACTTGTTTTCCAAAGCAATAATATCAACACAAGGCCTAGACTCATACACAACATGTCGCTTCCACAAGTATGGTTGGCCTAATAGTACATCAGAGACATCAAGAAGAGCAATGTCACATAATACCTCATCCGTGAAGGGATTTATGTTGTAGCAAAGGCGGCATTGTTGGATGATGCGAAGGTCCTGTCCTTGGTGCATCCACTCGATGGTGTATGGTTGTGGGTGTGTTGTGGTCAACAAGCCCAGTCGTTTAACAACCTCTACTGAGATGAGGTTCTTTTGGCTCCTGCTGTCGACAATGAACTCCAACGGGGATCCCTTTACCCACATCTGGGAATGGAAGAGGTGCTCTGCCTCCTCTGGATCTTTTGGTTCCTTCTTCCAGAGCTTTAGAGTGGCAATGGTGGCGTTGGGATCCGCATCGATAATCTGCTTCCCCCTATCATTCCCCGTGTCGGGTTTTGATTCAGATTCGGAGCCTGCATCCGATTCAAAATCCTTCAACTCGGCTACCAGTGACAGCTTGGCCTGACACTCACTTGTGTTGTTAGTGGAGCTCTTATGAAAGTCGTACCACTTCCACATGTCTTTTTTTGGCTTCGTGGTGTTGTTCTTTGCTTGCAACTTTGGCAGGTTGTCCTGGGTCGCCCCGCATTGGCTTGGTCCTTTGTTCGACAGTTTAGGGGTACCTTTCCCTTGCTTCTGATTCACAGACCCGAAGTCTTTCTTCTTCTGTTTGAATGGCTGCTCAATATTGGCAGCATACCGGTATGCCACACCAAGCGAGGATATGTTGAGGAACTCCATTTCCTCCTGAATGTATCTATGAAGACAACTACGGTAATTTAACACCAAATGTTTCTCCAAATATTTGATACCGATCTTTGTGTGTACAGTATGGAACAGATTTGTCAACTCATGCACATCTTGGTTCCTTTCGCGCTGCAGCATATTCCATTGTATGTATTTGTCCTCATATCTCCCCACTGGATAATATTGTTCCTTGATGGTGTCTCGGAAATAATTCCAAGTGGGTACGACCAAGAATAGAGAGGGTTCCCCCTCACTCTACTTCTCCCATTAGGTTTCCCACCAGTCTTTGACATGGGGGGTGGCTTTAAGGAGTGAAAAAATAATCCTTTCTCAGTGGGAAACGCCATGAACCAAGAAATATCCTTCTAACAGATTCAACCACCTATCAACGACGTCTACATCTATTTTTCCCTCAAATATGGGAATGCCAAATTTTTCATGTACCTTAAAAGAAGTGGCACCTCCAGAGTGGTTGTTGGATGTAGATGCACTGCAAAGTTGTCCATCATTGCGTTCCTTTGTTTCTCGAGGGCCCCCTCGAGAAATAATTTGATAGGATCTCCTGCTCCCTCATCTATATTTTCTTCCCCCATGGGCGGGCATCAAGGTTTGCGAGGCTGATCTTGCAACGGTTCAACCAAATCCAGCCCTAACCGCTTATACCCCGACCTCGTTGGGGACATGCAAAGAAGGATCGAGAAAGAGAAGACTGTTCTGATACCACTGATCAGGATTTATGCAAGAACACAATGAAATACAGAAATACACATAAACACAAAGATGCGGCAGAAGTAAAACGTCATTTCATTAACAACAAATGACTAAAATATGCTTACAGACAGAATGAAAATAAAATAGCTCGGTCGTTGGTAGTTTATCTCTGAGAAGAGATGCAGTGGTTGTTGGCCTCTGAACTCTATGTTACAATGAGGCTCGAAGGTCTATATATTATTGAGAAACAATGGAAAAACCTAAACATCCAAAAACCTAACCCTGGGAGATGAAACGCCAGAATATGGGCCCCGTTGGGGTAAATTGGTACATCAATTTCTCGAGGTCGTAACTTTGGCATACTATCTCCATTTGATGCATATGATACATCGTTAGAAATATCTATTCGAGGAATACACTTATGAAAATGAATATCGAGTCCAAAGAGGACTCATATTCGTGAGAGCAATGATGCCCAAAAAACGTCGTTTAGGGCCTGAAAATGGTTCCGGAAGTTCAGGACCTGAAAAACTGCCAAAAATAGTAAATTGTGCTACAATTAAGGAAACTGGAAAACTAAAAGAAATGATGGTGTGGGTCCAAGTGGAATAGGCGGGTCGCCACCAATATCCACCTGGATCAGATGAACATGGGAATGATAGGCATTCAAGAAGCATGAGCAAGCATCATCATTCCCCAGAGAAATACACTAGGAGAACTCATGCAAGTTCAGGGCCAGGGAGCAGCCCAAGAGTGTCTCATGTCAAGATACATAGAATAATACCTAAGGGATACATCTTTCAAGGTGATCTTATGAAAATCAAGCCACCTACTTTAAATGGTGATCAAAGGAAGGGATAAAAGGCCGAGGCCTGGCTATTGGAAATGAAGAAATGTTTCCAATTTCAAGATTATCCCTCCATGGTAGAAAAAAGAATTGCAACCTACCACTTGCAAGGAAAGGAATCCATGTGGTGGGATCATCTTAAGAAACCTAAGCACCTTGATGAGAGAAAGGTCTCATGGAGGCATTTCAAAGGATATTTCCAAAATAAATATTTATCAGAGCATTAATATCAAACAAAGATGAAAGAATTCTTTGAACTCAAGTTGGGAAGCATGACAATGGATGAGTATGATAAGAGGTTCTTTGATTTGTTGAAGTATGCGGGCTTCACAAAGGATGAGAAGGTCAAAATCCAAAGGTTTTTGAGTGGGTTACCCTCTTTGTACAGTGACAAGATACAATATGATAACCCCGGAACTTTGGAGGAGAGAAAAGCATCTTTATGAGAAAAGAAGAGGGAGGTCATTCTTCTAAAAATATTGGAATGAAAAGATGAAGGATAAGAAAGAGAAAATACATAAGGGTTTTAAACCACCTTTTTTCATAAATAACTCCCAAGCAAATCAGCAAGGTCAATCAACCCAAAATGAGCACAAGACAACAGATTCATTTGAGAAAATGTCAAGGAAACAACCTGTACAATGTTGGGAATGTAAGGAAAATCATTTATATAAGGACTAGATTCACAAAGGTGAAAGAATGAGAATTGTGCATGACATTTAGGAGGATGAAACAGTTGAAGATATGGGAGGAAGCATGCCAAGGATTTAAGCATCATTGGATAACAAGCAAGCAGAGTATCAATCCCCCATGATTGAAGTGGAAGGTAAGATTGATAACCAACCCATATCAATTTTAATTGATTCTCGAGCTAACCATAGTTACATAAACTCTGACATTATTGAAAATTTTTACTTGCAAAGGAGTAAGCATAATAAATTTTGGTTAGTTCAATTAGCCACGGAGGCTAAACGGAAGATCAATGAGTTGGTTAAATGTTGTTCAGTAGACATAAATTGATTGAACACAAAGGTGGATATGAACATCATACCATTTGGATCATATCACTGTCCGATTGACATGGATTGGTTGGAAAAATACCATGTTGTTCTAGATTCTTACAACAAGAACATAACTTTTCTTGATGAGGATGGGAAACAAAGAAAGATTCAAAGCATTCTGAGAGCAACAATTGCTAGAGAAATTTCAACCATGCTGCTGAAAAAAAAAAAATCAGGAAGGGATGTCAAATTTTTGCAGCCTGTACGGAAGAGGTAGGTAGGGATAATGTGGCAAGTATTGAAGACCATCCAGTCTTGGGCGATTTCGATGATGTCTTTGAGAAAATTCTAGGACCGCCACCTAAGAGAGATATTGATTTCGCCACCGATTTGGTACCATGAGCTTCCCCAGTGTCCAAGACACCTTACAGAATGGGCATGCACCAGAATTGAAGGAATTGCATATGCAACTAGAAGAATTTTTTAAGAAGGGGTATATACGCCCAAGTGTGTCACCATAAAGAAAAAATATCCTTTGCAAAGGATTGATGATTTATTTGATTAATTGAAAGGTGCAATAATATTTTTCAAGATCGACATGAGGTCAGGTTATTATCAAGCAAGACGACATCTATGATAAGATATGGTCATTATGAATTTATACTAGTGTCATTTGGGATATCAAATGTCCCAACAATTTTCATGTGCCTAATGAATGGAGTGCTCAAGGAGTACCTAGATAAGTTTGTGATCATTTTCTTAGATGATATTCTCATTTACTCAATGCAAGAATGGTGTTGCGAGTTTTGAGAAAACATAAATTATAAGCCAATTTAGGAAGGAAAATGATTAATAACATATATCACAAACATTTACGATTACTACATAATAGTTAGAATAAGTCGGCTGATGCCCAATAGTGACGTATTTGCAATAACTTCATCTTCACTTAGGAAAGACCTTAATCTGAAACATCCTGGACTGATTGATGATATGTGAAGCATCCGAGGTGCCTCAACCCTCCATCCTCATCTCCGTTGATAGTGGTCTCATCTGGTAGAATATTTTCTGATTTTCTTTCTGACATAATAACAAACAATGACATGTCATCGTCATCTCTGTGGATAGTGGTCCCATCTAGTAGAATATATTCTGATTTTCTTTTTGACATAATAAAAAACAATGACATGTCATTGTAATATTCGTTGGACTTGGATAGAGAGTGTTTGGTTCATAAATTTGAATCTGGCCAGCTTTCAAGCGCTTTTTCTGCATTTGATCGTTGTTAAAAAGCTCTGTGGTGGCTTTATATTATGTTTTCTTTGCTCTCTCTTCTTTAATCTGAATTTGGCCAGCTTTTAGGCGCATTTCCTGCATTTGGCCGTTGTTAAAAAGCTACCCGGTGGCTTTACATTATGTTTTCTTTGCCCGCGCGGACCTTATCATTCTCTTCTTTAATCTAGTGTGTGCGTCTGCGTTTAGATGCTTTGTGTGGTTTGTGTGTTTGATTCTGGATGCTTTGCATGGTTTGTGTGTCGGTTTGGATGTGAATGTATTGTGTGTTTGTTGATGCTACAGTCCTTGCGTTGTTATCTCTGTATGCATGTGTGTCTGTCTGTTAGTATTTATTTGTTGATGAAGAGGAAGGGAAACGATCGCGTCAATATTTAATTTGCAGGAGTACTGATTCCTGGACATCCATTTCATTTAGTTTCAGATATGCTAACTTTGACCGCTGATTAATTCTTAATGGTGTCCGTCCAGCTACCACTAATTATATCTTGAAGAGTATTTCCCATAATTTACTTCCTGAAGAGTAGCAATTTTTTGAAATAATTTGTTTCCTGTGGAGTATTTTGATGGATAATCTATTTTGCAAATTCGAGGAATCGATGAATAATTCTGAATTTTTTGGGGGGTGGTCAGGTTTTCAAATTTCCGAAATTATCTGCCTCTTCAAACAATTATAATAGAGTTGAAGGATTAGCAATTGTTACAAATAAGCTTTAAGAAAGAAAACCAGAAAAGTTTATTGATAGCATTGTTGAAGGTTCGATAGATAACTGGTACAGGGATTTCTTATGAAAATTCTTTTCCATTTTAGGGTTTCTTATTGATCAGTCTTTCACTTTCGCACGGAAAGAGAATTAATCTAAATTTATTTTGACACGATCATTTTCTGTTTCGGTTGAAAATGGATCCTGAAAAGCATTTTGATGAAAAGGATCCTGAACAGCATTTTGATGAAAATTTTTGAGAGATGGTCCGTTTTGCACATTTAGGAATTTATCGTCTCTTACAATAAATATAATAGAGATTAAAGTTCCGAATATATTACCTGTATGCGGTGTGTTTCGATCTTCCATATTGCTTAAGTTTTGGGTGCGGTGTGTTTCGATCTTCCGTGTAGATTTTATTCATTTTGAGTTTGAAGAGGTTTAATTTCTTTCCTGGAATGCCAAGGATATCGTGGATAAAATTGTAGAATTTTCAAATTTATTTTAATGATGGGCATGATATTCAGTGAAATTGTAGCTTATTAGGAATTGAAATTATGATAGACTGCAAGTACTTTAATTAATTGAAATTACGCTCAAATCCAAGGAAATCACTGATACACGGTGGTTTAGAATAGAAATAAACGTTGAGGTTTCATGACACAGGTTTGACCAATGTTGGTTTGCCTACGGGCATGGAAATTGCTATATACGAAAATAATTGGAAATTGCTATATACGAAAATAATTCATATTTGATTGCTGAAACAACAATGAAAATAATTCAAGTTTTTAGGAGCTGGTAATGAGGAATCACGAGAGAAATTATTTATAAGACATAATGTTCCACTCTTTCATCGATAAAAATGTTGTCCCTTCTATGTAAGAGGCATTATTTTGATATGCAGCTTGGAAGAGGATTGAAACATGGAATTTGAAATCTTCCATATTGGTGAAGTTTCCGTTGCAAGGTTAAAGAAGACTAGAAAATCATAAATGTTTATTGATAGCATTGTTGTATGTTTTATGGCAGATCGAAACTTCCATTTATGCAAATTATTTTTCATGTGAGGGTTCCTTTTGATTCATTGTTCACTTGGGCGGAGAATTAATTCAATTCTATACTACATGCAGGAATGTCGGCCATTTTGAGTGGAAAAGAAGCTAAACGGGAAGGATGTAGTTTAGGAGCACTGTAATGTGTACTTCTTATTTATTGAAATTGTATCATATACTGCAACTACTTTATTTCTTTAGATAGCTCTTCCATTCTTTGTAGTGTATAGAAATTTAAACGCTAGCAGCCAAGGAAATACCGTGGTGGTTTAGAATAGAAAGAAACATAGGGCTTCTTGACACAGTTATATATATATATATATATGGTGGTTTAGAATAGAAAGAAACATAGGTAAAGAAATTACTTATAAACGGTGGTTTAGAATGCAAATCAATGTGTAGGCTTCGTGACACGAGTTAGTTGACCGACTTGGTATATTTTTAAGGAGGAATGAGAAGACCGATAATAGCGTTTTGTTTTTACCCTGAAATAATGCTCGGTAACTTTCTTTTCAATATTTGTCATCACCAGTAAATAGTTGTGTCAAACACAAGATTTGCAAGGAACTTTTTCCTAAATGTAAACAGTTATCTAGTTGAGGTCAAACAAAGTAGGTGCTCCCCATAGAGATGTCGTGGAGATGTACTTATGGTTGCATTTTAATCTATATGAAAGGGCATTTTAAGTTTGTATATGTTTTGTTTTAATTTTTATTAACATCAAATAAAAAATAAACATTTTCAAATTAAAATTTATTAAAAACAAAACATATACAAAGTATTTAAATTAAAAATATTCTAAATTAATTTATTTTTAAATTTTTAAATTTAAAATAAAATTCTATTTGTATTTTCAAACTATGAAGTAAAATTTTAAATTTTATGTAATATATAAAGAATTTTAAATTTTATGTAATATATAAAGATTAAATATTATTTATCCAAATTTTGAATGATTTTGTGTTATAAACTATATTATATATAAATATTATTATTATTATTATTATTATTATTATTATATGATTTTTAAATCTAATAAATAAGTGTAAGCTCAATCGCATGTATAAATCTTTAACTACTCACCAATTGAAATACATTATATTTAATTTATTTTAATTAGTATAAAAAAATGCAAAACTTAATATTTAATAAATTTAATATATATCTAGTAATAAATAATAATAATAATTTATTTTTAAGGTCACTGCTAAGCCACAACAAATTGGTGTATGAGACCTCCTTGTTTGTGGGACAAGTGATTCCCTCTAGTAATAATAATCCATTTGAACTTGTGACCTCTTAGTAAATGGTGAGATTTATAAAAGATTAAATTTGACTAATAGACTCCTTGCAATTATAGATTTTAATGCTTGTTATACTTAGAAAAACAAAAAGTGAGCTATTATGATATTAAGAATTTGTTTCACATTTATTTTTAGATTTGTATAAAAGATTT
>JASDQU010738981.1:176477-189769 GCA_032191745.1 Picea mariana | reverse complement strand
TTTGCAGCCCACGCCATCCCTCTGTTGTATTAGTTTATTTCTTTTTCTTTAATTTCTGTTCACAGTTCATTAAATGCATTCTACAGTTTGATTATCACACAATTAATCATGCTTATTTTCTTTAACTGATTTTTCTTTGTAATCTTTAATCATTTATTCAATTAGGGTCGTTACAATATCATCAATCAGTCTAGGATGTTTTAGATTAATATCTTCCTTATGTCAAGATGAAGTTATTGCAAATACGTCACTATTGAGCATCAACCAACTTATTCTAACTATTATGTAGTAACCATAAATGTTTGTGATATATGTTACTAATTATCTTCCTTCCTAAATTGGCATATAATTTATGCTTTCTCAAAACTTGCAACACCATTCTCTCATTGAGTAAATGGGAATATCATCTAAGAAAATGATCACAAACTTATCTAGGTTCTCCTTGAGCACTCCATTCATTAGGCACTTGAAAATTGTTGGGACATTTGATATCCCAAGTGACACTAGTATAAATTCATAATGCCTATATCTTGTCATGGATGTCGTCTTGCTTGATAATAACCTGACCTCATGTCAATCTTGAAAAATATTATTGCACCTTTCAATTAATCAAATAAATCATCAATCCTTTGCAAAGGATATTTGTTCTTTATGGTGACACACTTGGGCGTATATACCCCTTCTTAAAAAATTCTTCTAGTTGCATTTGCAATTCCTTTAATTCTGGCGCATGCCCATTCTGTAAGGCGTCTTGGACACTGGGGAAGCTCATGGTACCAAATCAGTGGAAAAATCAATATCTCTCTTAGGTGGCGGTCCTAGAATTTTTCCAAAGACATCTTTAAAATCCCCCAAGACTAGATGGTCTTCAATACTTGCCACATTATCCCTATCTACCTCTTCCATACAGGCTGCAAAAATTTGACATCCCTTCCTGAATTTTTTTTTTCAGCAGCATGGTTGAAATTTCTCTAGCAATTGTTGCTCTTAGAAGGATTTGAATCTTTTTTTGTTTCCCATCCTCATCAAGAAAAGTTATGGTCTTGTTGTAAGAATCTAGAACAACATGGTATTTTTCCAACCAATCCATGTCAATCGGACAGTCATAAGATCCCAATAGTATGATGTTCATATCCACCTTTGTGTTGAGTCAGTTTATGTCTACTGGACAATATTTAACCAACTCATTGATCTTCCTTTTAGCCCCCATGGCTAATTGAACTAACCAAAATTTATTATTCTTACTCCTTTGCAAGTAAAAATTTTCAACAATGTCAGAGTTTATGTAACTATGGCTAGCTCGAGAATCAATTAAAATTGATATGGGTTGGTTATCAATCTTACCTTCCACTTCAATCATGGGGGATTGATACTCTGTTTGCTTGTTATCCAAGGATGCATAAATCCTTGGCATTCTTCCTCCCATATCTTCAATTATTTCATCTTCTTGAATTTCGTGCACAATTCTCATTCTTTCACCTTTGTGAATCTAGTCCTTATATAAATGATTTCCCTTTAATTCCCAACATTGTTACAGGTTGTTTCCTTGACATTTTCCCAAATGAATCTGTTGTCTTGTGCTAATTTTGGGTTGATTGACCTTTCTGATTCGCTTGGGAGTTATTTTTGAGAAAAGGTGGTTTAAAACCCTTATGCCTTTGCTCTTTCTTACCCTTCATCTTTTCATTCCAATATTTTTGGAAGAATGACCTCCCTCTTCTTTTCTCATAAAGATGTTTTTCTTTCCTCCAAAGTTCTGGGGTTATCATATTGTATCTTGTCACTGTACAAAGAGGGTAACCCACCCAAAAACCTTTGGATTTTGACCTTCTCATCCTTTGTGAAGCCCACATACTTCAACAACTCAAAGAACCTCTTATCATACTCATCCATTGTCATGCTTCCGAACTTGAGTTCAAAGAATTCTTTCATCTTTGTTTCATATTAATGCTCTGATAAATATTTATTTTGAAAATATCCTTTGAACTGCCTCCATGAGACCTTTCTCTCATCAAGGTGCTTGGGTTTCTTAAGATGATCCCACCACATGGCTTCCTTTCCTTGCGAGTGGTAGGTTGCAATTCTTTTTTGTACCATGGAGGGATAATCGTGCAACTAAAAAGATTTCTTCATTTCCAATAGCCAGGCCTCGGCCTTTTATCCCTTCCTTTGATCACCATTTAAAGTAGGTGGCTTGATTTTCATGAGATCACCTTGAAAGATGCTCCCTGGCCCTGAACTTGCATGAGTTCTCCTAGTGTATTTCTCTAGGGAATGTTGATGCTTGCTCGTGCTCCTTGAATGCCTATCATTCCCATGTTCATATGATCTAGGTGGATATTGGTGGCCACCCGCCTATTCCACTTGGACCCACACCATCATTTCATTTAGTTTTCCAGTTTCCTTAATTGTAGCACAATTTACTATTTTTAGCAGTTTTTCGGGTCCTGAACTTCCAGAGCCATTTTGAGGCCCTAAACAACATTTTTTGGGCATGAATGCTTCGACAAAAATGGGTCCGCTTCGGACTCGATATTCTTTGTTAGAAGTGTATTCCTCAGATGGATCTTTGTAACGATATATCATGCGCATCAAACGTAGATAGTATGTCAAAGTTACGACCCCGGGAAATTGATGTACCAATTTACCCCAACGGGGCCCATATTCTAGCGTTTCATCTCCCAGGGTTAGGTTTTTGGATGTTTAGGGTTTTCCATTGTTTCTAGATAATATATAGACCTTCGAGCCTCACTGTAACACAGAGTTCAGAGGCCAGTAGCCGCCGCATCTCTTCTCAGAGATAAAATACCAACGCCCGAGCTATTTTATTTACATTCTATCTGTAAGCATATTTCAGTCATTTGTTGTTAATGAAATGAAGTTTTACTTCCACCGCATCTTTGTGTTTATGTGTATTTTTGTATTTCATTTTTTTCCTGCATAAATCCGAATCAGTGGTATCGGAACAGTCTGCTCTTTCTTGATCCTTCTTTGCATGTCCCCAATGAGGTCGGGGTATAAGGGGTTAGGGCTCGATCTGGTTGAACGGTTGCAAGATCAACCTTGCAAACCTCGACGACCGCCCATGGGGGAAGAAAATAAAGATGAGGGAGCAGGATATCCTATCAAATTATTGCTTCAGGAGGCCCTTGAGAGACAAAGGAATGTGATGAAGGACAACTTTGCCCAGATCCTTCAACGACTACCCACTGACAGCGCATCTACATCCAGCAGCCACTCTAGAGGCGCCACTCCTTTCAATGTACATGAAAAATTTAACATCCCCATATTTGAGGGCCAAATAGATGGAGATGTCATTGACAGATGGTCGAATCTGTTAGAAGGATATTTCTCGGTTCATGACTTTTCCGACCGAGAAAGGATTATTTTTGTACTCCTTAAAGCCGCCCCCCATGTCAAGGACTAGTGGGAAACCTACTGAGAGAAATAGAGCGAGGGGGAACCCTCTCTATTCTCGGTCGCACCCACTTGGAATTCCTTCCGAGACGCCATCAAGGAACAATATTATCCCATGGGGAGATATGAGGACAAATACATACAATGGACTACGTTGCAGCGTGAAAGGGACCAAGATGTGCTTGAGCTGATGAATCCGTTCCATACCCAAAACACAAAGATGGGTATCAAAGATTCAGAAAAACATTTCGTGTTAAAGTACCACAATTTTCTTCATAGATACATTTAGGAGGAAATGGATTTCCTCAACATATCCTCGCTTGGTGCGCCATATCGGTATGCTGCCAATATTGAGCAGACATTCAAACAGAAGAAGAAAGACTTTGGGTCTGTGAATTAGAAGCAAGGGAAAGGTACCCCTAAACTAACGAACAAAGACCAAGCCAAGGCGAGGCGCCCCAGAACAACCGCCAAAGCTACAAGAAAAGAACAACGCCACGGAGCCAAAAACGGACATGTGGAAGTGGTACGAGTTCCATAAGAGCTCCACTCACAACACAAGTGAGTGTCAGGCCAAGCAGTCACCGATAGCCGAGTTGAAGGCTTTTGAATCAGATGCAGGCTCTGAATCTGAATCAAAAACCGACACATGGAATGACAAGGGGAAGCAGATTATTGATGCGGAGCCCAACTCCACTGTTGCCACCCCGAAGATCCAGAAGAAGGAACCAGAAGATCGAGAGGAGGTAGAGCGCCTCTTCCATTCCCAGATGTGGTTAAAGGGTTCCCCGTTGCAGTTCATTGTCGACAGCAAGAGACAAAAGAACTCATCTTAGTAGAGGTCATGAAACGACTAGGCTTATCGACCACAACACACCCACAACCATACACCATCGAGTGGCTGCACCAAGGATGGGACCTCTGTGTCATCCAACAACGTCGCCTTCGCTACAACATCAAGCCCTTCACAGATGAGATATTATGTGACATTGCTCCTCTTGATGTTTTTGATGTACTATTAGGCCAACCATACTTGTGGAAGCGACATTCTGTGTATGAGTCTAGGCCTTGTGTTGATATTATTTCTTTGGGAAATAAGTTGTACAGGATACTGGAAATAGCACCGCCTAAAATAATCTCTTTAATTACTGCAAAACAATGCAGTAAGATCATTGCAAAAACTAGGAAATTTGTTTTCCTGATGATCCACCCTCAGGGAAAGAAGAAGACTATGGCCACGACCTCCAGATAGGTCCCCTATGCATGACAGCAAAAGATGGATAAGGTCGTGGAGGAGTACGAGGACATATTCACCTCCCCAGCACCCCATTGATCTGACCCCAGGTGCGTCACTACCCAATGGACCAATCTATTGGTGCTATGTTCTAGTGAATGATGAAATCAAGATGCAGATTCAGGAGCTGTTGCATAAATGTCACATCCGACCGAGTTCATCACCCAGTGGGAGCCTGATCGTGTTGGTGCAGAAGAAGGATGGGACTTGGAGACTCTGCATTGACTATCGGGCACTGAATAAGATCACTACCCAGAATAGGTACCCTATCCCACGGATTGATGACCTTCTGGACCAACTCAAGGGGGATAAATATTTCAGCAAGATTGACTTGAAGTCTGGGTATCACCAGGTACCAATCGAACCCTCTGATGTGTGGAAGACTGCCTTCAAGTCCAAGGAGGGCCTTTTTGAATGGCTGGTCATACCTTTCGGGTTTACTAATGCCCCTACAGCCTTTATTAGACTAATGGACAACATATTGCAACCATTCACCAACTTCTTTGTTGTGGTGTACCTGGATGACATTCTGATCTTCAACCAGACTTGGGAAGAGCACCTCCACAACATCCCATAGGTCTTCCAAACACTGCGGCAACACAAGTTGTGTGCCAATTTGGAGAAGTGCACTTTTGGCATGACCCAGGTTCAGTATATGGGATACATTATTGATGAGCAGGGGGTGAATGTGGATCCAACCAAGATACAATTCATTCAGGATTGGCTAGCCCCAACCACCCTAACAGAGCTCTACAGTTTTTTGGGTCTTGCCAATTTCTACCATAGTTTCGTGTTGGGATTCTCTCGTATCACATATTCTCGTGAGGAGACATATCCAATCCTTTCTTATGATTTCTACTATGAGGATGAGAGGAGCATTCTTATAGATGATATCTCATGTGAGTTGGAAGAGATAGGGCAGAGGCCTTTCACACTATACAATTTGGAGGATCGCCTGTTGGTGACCGAGGATCAGGTTACACATGTGTTGACAAGAAATGATGGATCTCGTAGGTTGATTGAGTATATTTCTTGGAGAGCCCATATGGAGGAGCGAGACATCGATATAGTAGGTGGATTTACCAGTTCCCAATTGCACATCATCATGAAGGAACTAGAACAACTGAAGTCAAATTACTTGCAACTATTTATGGGCAGGGACCTATCTCTCAAGTTTGCAGAGGACAAGGACCAAGAGGTTTAGGAGCTACATTATTAGTTGAGCGTGGCATGCTCTTCACCACCTATAACAGGGATTCCATCATCTTTGGCAGCAGTGACACATGAGGGCATGTGTTCCACACATATTGAGAGGGATGAGCGTTTCGAGTTGCAAGTACTCGAGGAGAGTTTGGATTCCGCTCTGAGTTGGCATTCCAGGGATCATGTGCCCTTTCTTTTGGAGAGCTCATTAGAGGTTTCAATCTTATCTACAGAGGAGATAGTTGAGCACATTCTTTGTGGACCATGTCGTAGGGAGATATACCGACACTTGGATTCGGTGGACAGATACATGAAGTGTATGGACACACCTTGGGATGTAGGTTTAGTCATGATTAGTAGAGTGTTGGGTCCAGTAGCGTATAAAGGATATAGGATGGTACAAGAGGACACGGTGGTGTGCAATACTATACAAGAGCCCTCGTTGACACATGCTGGTGTTCACTGGAGCTTCGAGGTGTTTCCTCCAGGGAGACCTCCTGAACGAGTCCTTGATTTTATCATTGGCATTGAGGAAAATCGTGGATTGATGGACGATAAGATGGCTTGGTTGTCTAGGATCCATGATAGAAATTCCCTAGAGTGGTGAGTGAAGTCAGAGTGTGATGAGCAGGTGATTATGATTAGAGTAGTGCAACATCAGCATGGTGGCATCTCTTTGAGATTGGTATGGGACCTTGGGATTGCAATTGTTAACAACTTGACAACCAACACCAATGGGATTACTAGTTTACGTAGGTTTGGTTGTTGTGAGGAGGGTCTTTCGAGGAGTTGATTGAGTTCATACAACTCCCGATTGCTTGGATGATCAAGAAGAGTTAGGCAGGATCTTGTGACAACACCTCGCAGATTCACACTATGAGCAGAGGATACTCCACCTTCTCCAGGATGGTTTGGGACCATAGTACCATTTTCAGTCAGATTGAGTCACTGGAGCATCAGATTACGATAACATTTCTTGAGGACAAGCAATATTGGGGTGGGAGGATTTGTAATGTCCCATTTTTGGCAAAATTAAATATTTAATTAATTATTTCATTATGTTTCCTAAATTTAAATTTGGAACTAATATTTAATTAATTATTATTTAATTTTAAGTGACTTAATCAAAATAACCTTATACAGTCACTTTATTAAATAAAGTGCTCGTCTAGAAGCTTTGAGAAAGTTGGGTTAGATCTCTCTACAAGGATCAACATAACCTTTAAAAGGAAAAGAGAGCAAGTCATTTGGGAAGATTGGATTTTGGATCATTTTCTTGTGGAATGCTCGGTGAGCCAAGGTTTTTGTTAGGATTTTGGAAAAACCCTTTCATTAGTGTTTGGCTTCGGTCGTGAGACTATCCACCCTAGTTAAACAAATAGGGGAATCCATCTAGGGTTTCCATTGGAGCTTCCTTCCCGTTTCATCTTGGTGTTCTATTTGGAGAGAACGGGCATTGTTCCACATTATGTTTTTTTATTATTGATGTATTGCAACTGCCATAAACACCATTTCGTCTTATAAAGTTGTATTCAGTGGTCCCATAATAATAAAATTCCCTATTATATCTTCCATTTATGTGTTCTTTGATGTGTATATGATATGTTTGAAGAAATTACAAGGGTTTGTAACAAAGTTAAATCCCTAATTTGTTTTACAAATTAAAACCCTAGTTTTATCATAAGCGAGATCTTATAAACTATTTAGTGGTCTCCCTTCACTTTACATCACAATTTGGTGAATGAGTCACAAGTCTACCAAATAATTTATTTGCCTCCATTATGTATCCACATCATATTAAATAATGTAGAGAATTAATCAATTTCTGCTTCTGCTTCCTGTAATATGACCATTGATGGTTTCTCATTTTACTAAGAAATTCAGTGCATTTATTTTATCATGGCTTTCCTTTACCCTACAATGATAAAATATTCATATCTTTTCAGGTTTATATTTTTTCTCCAAGGTAAACTCCTCATTGATTATTGCTTGAAATGCTAATGCCTTATTATTCATCACCTCGTCCTCCCTTGATTCTTTTGTTGGTTTCCGTCTTGAGCCTTTCTTCACATGCCTTTCCTCTTGAGATGGGTGGCCATTCCTCATCGCATGAAGGTGAGAAATTGGTGGTTTCTAACGAGAGGGATTTTTCCATACTGCACTTCTATTTCAAAATTACATGTTGTTTTAAAGTTCTAATCACCACTTCTTGCACCTAGGGGAGGTATTTCTCCTTCTTATACCTCGGACTTTTTATCCTTAGAGACTCTTGTCTTGCCTCTTTCTCATTATGAATAGGAAAATATTTAACATTCCAATTAGTTGTGGGGTTTCTATGGCCCTTGCTATTGTCGTTTTGGTGACTATCTTGAAGAATCCGTCTTCTTGAGTGGCCTTGTGAGAGGTTGGGGGCGGGGGCGGGGACCTTTTTGGACATTTTTATGGAACTATTAATAATCATGGTAGAAGTTGCACTTAAATGGAATTTGCTCATAATTAAGATTTCACATATGAACTTAATCTCTAATATGGATTTCCAAATATTTCAAAATCCCTTTTTTAGGTGAAATTCTACACAACCTCTTGAATAGGTGTACATTCCTGCTTGGATTCATTGTTGTCAATATATTTCCTTAAAAGTTTATCCATGTCATTTAGAGTTTTATCATCCCAGAGATACAATGGGACAAATGGGAGACACACACGATAGAATAGGTATTGAAACTTCATCTTTTAAATATTGTTCATTGACACCTAAAAACCGTGGTCTATTCTAAAAATGTTGTCTCTATCAATGTTGTGCTCAAAGAGAATGGAGTATAACCCTTCTAAACAACAAAAACCCCTCACTGATCCTTGGATACGAGGGAGCCATTGGAGAGAAATATATGCTTTCGAAGGCTTAGGGATTATCTAGGTTCCATTGAATTTATCTATTGGGGCATCTCTACACACATGAAGACTATGCATACATGGAGTCTCAATTTTACAACTAATATGATCAAGGATTATGTTCTTTTGTAAACCAATTTGCAAGCTCATATCTTACCGATTTTTCTTTTCATGCAACATCACTCGCAAATGCTTTGAATGCATCCACTTTTTGAGTAAAGGGAAATGAGATGGATCTAACACTCCTTTTGACAACATTTTCCATAGAATAACAAAAGAGAAAGATAGGGTTTCAAAAGAGAAGCCCCGTCTTTTTAATAATAAAATCTGATTCACTAAACAAATTTAACATTCAAAAACTTTCTATTTGATATTATTTTTAAGTGGAAGGGTATAAATTGTTACAGTGACTTCTAACAATATTTTCTATTTAAAACATATATTAATTAAGTTATGTGTGAACATAACTAATCTATTACAATGTTAGGGTCCATTAGGGTCTATTGCTTCTTTCATGTTAAACTTGTCAACAAGTGTTTTAGTATTTGATCACTATACCATTAGAAAGAAACACCAATAGGCATTTTAACGAAGTTGTTTTCTAGTATTTTATCACTATACCATTAGAAAGAAACAACAATAAGCATTTTAACTAAGTATTATAATAACTTTTGGTTCTATAATTTTGGACCTAAATTATTGATTGTGAATACTTTAATTAAAGTTGATTGCTTATGGAAGTCCATAACACATTGATCAATATAAAACTAATCCTGTGCAATATTTGCACTAAGTACTATAAGGAGTAACTTTGAGTTCTACAATTTTTGTACATGAATTACTCATTATGAATACTTTAATTAAAGTTGATTCTACATGGAAAGACATGCTACTAATTTTGTGCTTATCTTAACATTTATGCTTATTTTTTTTATAAGCCCTAATATGTAGTATGTAAAAAAGATGATCAAATAAATCTACTCAACCTCACCTTCAAAAATGAGTAAAACAATATTACTGACCATGCTTTCTTTTCTTATTTATTTAAAGGAATTTAATATACAAACAAAAGAAATATAAATCAAATTCTCGCATTTTATTTGACAAGATGATTCATTTTATCACAATGTGGCAAACATGCCTCCTCTTGAATGTGGGGATGTTATAATGAAGTGTAGTCTGCTTGCAACACATAAGGAATATCCTTTTGGCTAAGAATCCATCAGTGGGGTTTGTATTTCACCAAAATCATTTAGAATTTGCACCATTCTTTAACCACTTGAAACACCACATTTTCATGGGGAAAACATTGCATGAGGGGCTAACCATGACTATAGGGGTTTTAAACCTTAGAAAGGATATTATCACAATTTCTACTTAAATATTAAAATAGGACTTTGTTAACAATTCTAGCATTTATTTAGCCACGTGCATGTTCAATTCTTATCTTTTCTTATGTTGTGAGACGTGGATTTCTCTTGTATCAATTCTTATATTTTCTTATGTTGTGAGAAGTTCTCTTGGATCTGTGATAAAAGATGTAATGCTTGCTAGATAACCCATGTGGAGGGTTCTAATACAAGCTTTGGCAAGAAGGATGTCTCAAGAAAGTCAAATAAGGGAGCTTAGTAAAAGGAAGGATGAGAACTTGAAGAGAGATTCAAAAAATAATAAGAAAGAAAACAAGAGCAAACAACTAACTATCTAGTTTCCTACAAACTTGCAAGCATATTTAGTTTCAGTGGAGGTTACAAGTATTCTAAAGGTAGGAGAGATTTTACAACTCTATTAAAAGAAATAACCACTTAGAGTTTGCCTTACAAATATTTAATGTATATTTATAGCACAACATCATAAATAAGTAGAAATATTTTGACAAGAAATATTTGTGGACTTCAATTTAGAAGTCCATTTGCAATGTGCATACATGTGTATGAACTATAATAAATCATAGTACAAGTTCATATCAGTTTAAGTAGAAACAAGTTTCATACATCAAATCAAAAGTAAGAATGTTTTGTGGTTCATGATGTTGGTGTTCCACAAAAGGATCAATCCAGTGATAGACAATTCTTCAATTGTATTTTAATAGAGAGGTACTTCAATTATAATTTTTTTTATTATTAGTAATGGTCATTATAGAAGACTATATAAAAAATCAAACTAAAATTAATGTTAAAACCTTTAAAATTAATGTTAAAACTTAATCAAATAAAATGTGAATAAAATAAAATTCAAATAATTCAAATCAAACATACAAATCCAAATCTAAAGTGAAAAGAAATAATTTAAAACACCAAGTAATTAAACTTCATCATAGTGTTGATGAAAAAAATATTGGATTTTCTTTATCATAACTAAAATTTTAAAGTAAAAAACTTTTTCAAATATTTTAGTTTATAATTACTTTCAAATGGATTATACTTTACTATTCAATTAATAATAATGAACAATAAATTTAATATTAAAAAAATTACAAAAATTTGTAAATATATTTCATCAATAAATTTAATATTATTATTATTATTTTTTAAAATTTAAATAATAATGAACAATAAATTTAATAATATTATTATTATTTTTTAAAATTTAAATATATGTCATCAATTTTATTAGTAAATCTTTAAATGCATTTATTATATTTATAATTCTTCACTGAAATTTCAATATATTAATTTATTAATTCAATTCTTTTTTATAAATTAATTATTATTTTAATATGTTTTATAATATTGAAATAAGATTCCTTATGAATTTTTTGTTAAATCTTTTCATTTTTTTTAATGTACTAATCATTCTTTTTAATGTCTTTTAATGATATGCATTATGGATAACTTCTATATACATCCATAGAAAAAACTTATTAGAACTCTAATATATTATATTAGCTGAGCAACTATTAATTTTAATCTATATAATGTTTTTATTAATCATTATTTTTAATAATTAACTTTGAAATTTTGAATGTTTTTAAAATTTTAGATGAAAATTTATTCAAAATTCATTATTCACATCATCATTTTTGACAAAAAATTTATTGAAATTTAATTTCTTATTTCCATTTTACTTTAAAAATATTATTTATATATATTTTGATACTAGTTATCAGGTTTATTTTGTGGTCTAATTGATCTAATATCAAAAGAGTATATTTGTAGTGTATTGTTCAAATATATTTTATTTGTTGTTCTAATTCCAATTCTAATGAAGGAGATTAAAAAAATAATGATTCTTACAACATACTTGTTGAATCACTTTCATTATTATTTTAATAATCATTGCTTATAATATATATATATTTAGAATATCCTTTATTTAACTATATCAACTTTATTAAGAAAAAATCAAATCTATTTTTTAATTCTTTTATACAAATCTAAAAATAAATGTGAAACAAATTCTTAATATCATAAAAGTTTACTTTTTGCTTTTCTAAGCATAACAAGAATTAAAATCTATAATTGCAAGGAGTTTATTAGTCAAATTTAATCTTTTATAAATCTCACCATTTACTAAGAGGTCACAAGTTCAAATAGATTATTATTAGTGGAGGGAATCACTTGTCCTACAAACAAGGGGGTCTCATACACCAATTTGGCATGGCTTAGCACTGACCTTAAAAATAAATTATTATTATTATTTATTACTAGATATATATTAAATTTATTAAATATTAAGTTTTGCATTTTTTTATTATAATTAAAATAAATTAAATATAATTTATTTGAATTAGTGAGTAGTTAAAGATTTATACATGCTATTGAGCTTACACTTATTTATCGAATTCAAAAATCCCATATATATATATATATATATATATATATAATACATAATATAGTTTACACACAAAATCATTCAAAATTTGGATGAACAATATTTAATCTTTATATAATACATAAAATTTAAAATTCTGCTTCAAAGTAAATAAAAATACAAATAGAATTTTATTTTAAATAAAAAATTTAAAATTAAATTAATTTAAAATATTTTTTAATTTAAATACTTTGTATATGTTTTATTTTTAATAAATTTTAATTTGAAAAGGTGGTTTATTTTTTATTTGATGTTAATAAAAATTAAAACAAAACATATACAAACTTAAAATGCCCTCTCATATAGATTGAAATGGAACCATAAGTACATTTCCACGGGGAGCACCTACTTTGTTTGAGCGCAACTAGATAACTGTTTACAATTAGGAAAAAGTGCCTTGCAAATCTAGTGTTTGACACAACTATTTACTGGTGATGAAAAATATTGAAAAGAAAGTTACCGAGCATTATTTCAGGGTATTATCCGTCTTCTCATTTCTCCTTAAAAATATACTAGGTCGGTCAAGTAACCTGTGTCATGAAGCGTTGACTTCTATTCTAAACCATCATTTATAAGTAATTTCTATACCTACGTTTCTTTCTATTCTAAACCACCGTGTATATATATATATATATATATATATATATATATATATATATATATATTTATATAT
>JASDQU010738981.1:152596-176457 GCA_032191745.1 Picea mariana | reverse complement strand
TATGTTTCTTTCTATTCTAAACCACTATGGTATTTCCTTGTGTTTTTTTCTATTCTAAACCAACACGGTATTTCCTTGGCTCCGATCATTTAAATTTCTATACACTACAAAGAATGGAAGAGCTAACTAAAGAAATAAAGTGGTTTCAGTATAGGATACAATTTCAACAAATAAGACTTACACATTACAGTGCTCCTGAACTACATCCTTCCCGTTTAGCTTATTTTCCACTCAAAATGGCTGACACTCCTGCATGTAGAATAGAGTTGAATTAGTTCTCCGCCCAAGTGAACAATGAATCAAAAGGAACCCTCACATGAAAAATAATTTTCATAAATGGAAGTTTTGATCTTCTATAAAACATACACCAATGCTATAAATAAACATTTATGATTTTCCAGTCTTCTTTAACCTTGCAACAAAAACTTCTCCAATATGGAAGATTTCAAAGTCGATGTCTCCATCCTCTTCCAAGCTGCATATCAAAATAATGCCTCTTACATAGAAGGTGGACAACATTTTCTATTGATGACAGAGTGGAACGTCATGTCTTATAAATAATTTCTCTCATGATTGCTCATTACCTGCTCCTAAAAACTTGAATTATTTTCATTGTTATTTCAACAATCAAATATGAATTATTTTCGTATATAGCGATTTCCATGCCCTGTAGGCAAATCAACATTAGTCAAACCTGTGTCATGAAACCTCAGCATTTATTTCTATTCTAAACCACCATGTATCTGTGATTTCCTTGGATTTGAGCATAATTTCAATTAATTAAAGTACTTGCAGTCTATCATAATTTCAATTCCTGATAAGGTACAATTTCTCTAGATGCATGGTTGAAATTTCTCTAGCAATTGCTGCTCTCAGAATGCTTTGAATCTTGCTTTGTTTCCCATCCTCATCAAGAAAAGTTATGGTCTTGTTGTAAGAGTATAGAACAATATAGTATTTTTCCAGCCTATACATGTAAATCGGAAAGTCATATGATCCCAATGGTATGATGTTCATATCCACCTTTGTGTTGAGTTAATTTGTGTCTACTAGACAATATTTAACCAATTCATTGATCTTCCTTTTAACCCCCGTGGCTAATTGAACTAACCAAAATTTATTATGCTAACTCCTTTGCAAGTAAAATTTTTCAACAATGTCAGAGTTTATGTAACTATGGCTAGCTCGAGAATCAATTAAAATTGATATGGTTTGGTTATAAATCTTACATTCCACTTCAATCATGGGGTATTGATACTCTGCTTGCTTGTTATCCAAGGATGCATAAATCCCTGACATGCTTCCTCTCATATCTTCAACTGTTTCATCCTCTTGAACGTCGTGCACAATTCTCATTCTTTCACCTTTGTGAATCTAGTCCTTATATAAGGTATTTCCCTTACATTCCCAATATTGTGCAGGTTGTTTCCTTGACATTTTCCCAAATGAGTCTGTTGTCTTGTGCTCATTTTGGGTTGATTGAACTTGTTGATTTGCTTGGGAGTTATTTCTGAAAAAAGGTGGTTTAAAACCCTTATGCCTTTGCTCTTTCTTACCCTTCATCTTTTCATTCCAATATTTTTGGAAGAATGACCTCCCTCTTCTTTTCTAATAAACATGATTTTCTCTCCTCCAAAGTTCCGGGGTTATCATATTGTATCTTGTCATTGTACAAAGAGGGTAACCCACTCAAAAAACTTTGGATTTTGACCTTATCATCCTTTGTGAAGCCCACATACTTCAACAACTCAAAGAACCTCTTATCATACTCATCCACTGTCATGCTTCCCAACTTGAGTTCAAAGAATTCTTTCATCTTTGTTTCATATTAATGCTCTGATAAATATTTCTTTTGGAAATATCCTTTGAACTGCCTCCATGAGACCTTTCTCTCATCAAGGTGATTGGGTTTCTTAAGATGGTCCCACCACATGGCTTCCTTTCATTGCGAGTGGTAGGTTGCAATTCTTTTCTCTGCCATGGAGGGATAATCATGCAACTCGAAACATTTATTCATTTCCAATAGCCAGGCCTGGACCTTTCATCCCTTACTTTGATCACCATTTAAAGTAGGTGGCTTGATTTTCATGAGATCACCTTGAAAGATGTATCCCTCAGGCCTTCTCCCATGTCTCCTAACATGAGACACACTTAGGCTGCTCCCTAGCCCTAAACTTGCATGAGTTCTCCTAGTGTATTTCTCTGAGGAATGATGATGCTTGCTCATGCTCCTTGAATGCCTATCATTCCCATGTTCATCCGATCCAGTTGGATATTGGTGGCCACCTGCCTATTCCACTTGGACCCACACCATTGTTTCTTTTAGTTTTCCAGTTTCCCTAATTGTAGCACTATTTACTATTTTTTGCAGTTTTTGGGGTCCTGAACTTCCGGAGCCATTTTGAGGCCCTAAATGACGTTTTTTGGGCATGAATGCTCTGACAAATTTGATTCCACTTTGGACTTGATATTTGTTGTCATAGGTGTATTCCTCGGATAGATCTTTCTAACGATGTATCATGCGCATCAAACGGAGATAGTATGCAAAAGTTACGACCTCGGGAAATTGATGTACCAATTTACCCCAACGAGGCCCATATTCTGGAGTTTCAACTCCGAGGGTTAGGTTTTTAGATGTTTAGGGTTTTCCATTGTTTCTCAATAATATATATGACTTTGAGCCTCATTGTATCATAGATTTAAGAGGCTAGTAGCTGCCACATCTTTTTTCAGAGATAAACTACCAGCGTCGGAGCTAATGTATTTCTATTCTATCTGTAAGCATATTTTAGTCATTTGTTGTTAATGAAATGAAGTTTTACTTCCGCCACATCTATGCGTTTATGTGTATTTATGTATTTCATTGTGTTTCTACATAAATCCAGATTAGTGGTATCAGAACAGTCTGCTCTTTATCGATCCTTCTTTGCATGTCCCCAACGAGGTCGGGGTATAAGGGGTTAGGGCTCGATCTGGTTGAACCATTGCAAGATCAGCCTTGCAATCCCCGACAATCGCCCATGGGGGAAGAAAATAAAGATGAGGGAGAATGAGATCCTATCAAATTATTGCTCGAGATTGTCTAATCAAGAGCCAAGATCCAAGTCAGTCAGGATTGGCTAGCCCTAACTACCCTAACAGAGCTCCGCAATTTTTTGGGTCTTGCCAATTTATACCGCAGGTTCGTGTTGGGATTCTCTCATATAACATATTCTCGTGAGGAGGCATATCCAATCCTTTCTTATTATTTCTACTATGAGGATGAGGGGATCACTCTTACAGGTGATATCTCATGCGAGTTGGAAGAGATAGGGCAGAGGGCTTTCACACTATACAATTTGGAGGATCGCCTGTTGTTGACCGAGGATCAAGTTACACATGTGTTGACCAAAAATGATGGATCTGGTAGGTTGATTGAGGATATTTCTTGGAGAGCCCGGATGGAGGAGCGACACATCGAGATAGTAGGTGTATTCACTAGTTCCCAATTGCGCATCATCATGGAGGAACTAGAACAACTAAAGTCAAATTACTTGCAACTATTTATGGGTAAGGACCTATCTCTCAAGTTTGTAGAGGACATGGACCGAGAGATTTAGGAGCTACATTATCAATTGAGCGTGGCACACTCTTTACCACCTATAGCAGGGACTCCATCATCTTTGGAATTAGTGACATAGGAGGGCATGTGTGCCACACATATTGAGAGGGATGATCATTTCGAGTTGCAAGTACTCGAGGAGAGTTTGGACTGCGTTCTGAGTTGGAATTGTAGGGATCATGTGCCCTTTCTTTTGGAGAGCTCATTAGAGGTTTCAATTTTAGCTGCAAAGGAGATAGTTGAGCACATTCCTTGTGGAGCATGCCACAAGGAGATATACCCATACTTTGATTGGGTGGAAAGATACATGACATATATGGACACACCTTGGGATGTAGGTTCAATCATCATTAGTAGAGTGTTGGGTCGAGTAGCGTATACAGGATATAGGATGGTACAGGAGGACACAGTGGTGTGCAATAGTATACAGGAGCCCTCGTTGACACATGGTGGTGTTCACTGGAGCTTCGAGATGTTTCCTCCAGGGAGACCTCCTGAACGAGTCCTTGATTTTATCATTGGGATCGAGGACAGTCGTGGATTGATGGACGTTGAGATTCCTTGGTTGTGTAGGATCCAAGATAGAAAATTCTTAGAGTCGAGAGTGAAGTCAGAGTGTGATGAGAAGGTGATTATGATTAGAGTAGTGCAACATCAACATGGTGGCATCTCTTTGAGATTGGTATGGGACCCTGGGATTGCAATCGTTAACATCTTGACAACCGACACCAATGGGATTGCTAGTTTATGTAGGTTTGGTTGTTGTGAGGAGGGCCTTTCAAGGAGTTGATCGAGTTCATACAAATTCCAAATGCTTGGGTGATCAAGAACAATTAGGTAGGATCTTGTGACAACACGTCCTAGATTCACACTATGAGCAGAGGATACTCCACCTTCTCTAGGATGGTTTGGGACCCTAGTATCATTTTCAGACAGATTGAGTCGATGGAGCATCAGATTATGATCACATTTCTTGAGGACAAGCAATATTGGGGTGGGAGGATTTGCAATTTCCCATTTTTGGAAAAATTAAATATTTAATTAATTATTTCATTATGTTTCCTAAAGTTAAATTTGGCAACTAATATTTAATTAATTATTATTTAATTTTAAATGACTTAATCAAAATAGCCTTATAAAGTCACTTTATTAAATAAAGTGCTCTTCGTTAGGGTTTTGGAAAAACCCTTTCATTAGAGTTTGGCTTCGGTGGTGAGACTATCCACCCTAGTTAAAAAAAGAGGGGAATCCATCTAGGGTTTCCATTGGAGCTTCTGTCCTGTTCATCTTGGTGTTCTATTTGGAGAGATCTGGCATTGTTCCATGTTATGTTTTTTTATTATTTATGTATTGCAACTTCCATAACAACCATTTCTACTTTTAAATTTTTATTCAATGGTTCTGTAATAATAAAATTCCCCTGTTATATCTTCCATTTATGTGTTCTTTGATGTGTATATGATATGTTTGAAGAAATTACAAGGGTTTGTAACAAAGTTAAAGCCCTAATTTTATTTACAAATTAAAACCCTAGTTTTCTCATAAGCGAGATCTTATAAACTATTTAGTGGTCTCCCTTCATTTTACTTCACAATTTGGTGAACGAATCACAAGTCTACCAGATAATTTCTCTGCCTCCATTATGTATCCACATCATACTAAATAATGTAGAGAATTAATCAATTTCTGCTTCTGCTTCCTGTAATATGACCATTGATGGTTTCTCATTTTACTAAGAAATTCAGTGCATTTAATTTATCATGGTTTTCCTTTACCCTACAATGATAAAATATTCATATCTTTTCAGGTTTATATTTTTTCTCCAAGGTCAATGCCTCATTGATTATTGCTTGAAATGCTAATGCCTTATTGTTCATCGCCTCTTCCTCCCTCGCTTCTTTTGTTGGTTTCCTTCTCGAGCCTTTCTTCACATGCCTTTCCTCTTGAGATGGGTGGCCATTCCTCATCGCATGAAGGTGAGAAATTGGTGGTTTCTAAAGGGAGGGATATTTCCATAGTGCACTTCTATTTCAAAATTACAAGTTGTTTCAAAGTTGTAATCACCACTTGTTGCACCTAGGGTAGGTATTTCTCCTTCTTATACCTCAGACTTTTTATCCTTGGAGACTCTTGTCTTGCCTCTTTCTCATTATGAATAGAAAAATATTTAACATTTCAATTAGTTGTGGGGTTTCTATGGCCCTTGTTAGTGTCGTTTTGGTGACTGTCTTGAAGAATCCGTCTTCTTTACTAGCCTTGTGAGAGGTTGGGGGGGGGGCAGAGGCGGGGATTTTTTTGGACATTTTTTTGGAACTATTAATAATCATGGTAGAAGTTTCACTTAAATGGAATTTTCTCATAACTAAGATTTCACGTATGAACTCAATCTCTAATATGAATTTCCAAATATTTCAATATCCATTTTTTAGGTGAAATTATACACAACCTCTTGAATAGGTGTAAATTCCTGCTTGGATTCATTGTTGTCAAAATATATATATATAGTTTACAAAACAAAATCATTCAAAATTTGGATGAACAATATTTAATCTTTATATAATACATAAAATTTAAAATTTTGCTTCAAAGTAAATTAAAAATATAAATAGAATTTTATTTTAAACTTAAAAATTTAAAATTAAATTAATTTAGAATATTTTTTAATTTAAATATTTTGTATATATTTTATTTTTAATAAATTTTAAAATATTTAATCTTTATATAATACATAAAATTTTAAATTTTTCTTCAAAGTAAATAAAAATATAAATAGAATTTTATTTTAAATTTAAAAATTTAAAATTAAATTAATTTAGAATATTTTTTAATTTAAATACTTTGTATATATTTTATTTTTAATAAATTTTAATTTGAAAAGGTTTATTTTTTATTTGATGTTAATAAAAATTAAAACAAAACGTATACAAACTTAAAATGCCCTTTCATATATATTAAAATGGAACCATAAGTACATCTCCACTGGGAGCACCTACTTTGTTGGAGCGCAACTAGATAACTGTTTACATTTAGGGAAAAGTGCCTTGCAAATCTAGTGTTTGACACAACTATTCACTGGTGATGACAAATCTAGTGCATTATTTCAGGGTACAAACAAAACACTATTATCGGTCTTCTCTTTCCTCAAAAATATGCCAAGTTGGTCAACTAACCCGTGTCACGAAGCCTACACGTTGATTACTATTCTAAACGACCGTATATATGTAATTTCTATTCTAAACAACGTATATATATATATATATATATATATATATATATAATTGTGTCAAGAAGCCCTAAGTTTCTTTCTATTCTAAACTACCGTATTTCTTTACGTTTTTTTTCTTAACTGAGAGCATTTAAATTTCTATACACTACAAAGAATAGAAAAGTTAGCTAAAAAAAATAAAGTAGTTGCAGTATAAAATATAATTTCAACAAATAAGACTTACACATTACAGTGCTCCTGAGCTACATCCTTCTCCTTTAGCTTCTTTTCCACTCAAAATGGCCAACACTCCTGCATGTAGAATAGAATTCAATTAATTCTCCGCCCAACTGAACGATGAATCAAAAGGAACCCTCACATTTCTTTCTATTCTAAACCACCGTATATATATATATATATAATTTCTATAACTATGTCAAGAAGCCCTATATTTCTTTCTATTCTAAACCACCATGGTATTTCCTTACGTTCTTTTCTATTCTAAACCACCACTGTATTTCCTGGGCTGCGAGCGTTTAAATTTCTATACACTACAAAGAATGGAAGAGCTAGTTAAAGAAATAATGTAGTTTCAGTATAGGATACAATTTCAACAAATAAGACTTACACATTACAGTGCTCCTGAACTACATGCTTCCCATTTAGTTTCTTTTCCACTCAAAATGGCCGACACTCCTTAGAATAGAATTGAACTAATTCTCCACCCAAGTGAACGATGAATCAAAAGGAACGCTCACATGAAAAATAATTTGCATAAATGGAAGTTCCGATCTGCCATAAAACAGACAACAATGCTATCAATAAACATTTATGATTTTCCAGTCTTCTTTAACCTTGCAACGAAAACTTCACCAATATGGAAGATTTCAAAGTCGATGTCTCAATCCTCTTCCAAGCTGCATATCAAAATAATGCCTCTTACATAGAAGGTGGACAACATTTTTATCCATGAAAGAATGGAACGTCATGTTTTATAAATAATTTCTCTCGTGATTCCTCATTACCTGCTCCTAAAAACTTGAATTATTTTCATTGTTGTTTCAGCAAACAAATATGAATTATTTTCATATATAGTGATTTCCATGCCCCTTAGGCAAACCAACATTGATCAAACCTGTGTCATGAAACCTCAGCGCTTATTTCTATTCTAAACCACCGTGTATATGTGATTTCCTTGGATTGGAGCGTAATTTATATTAATTATAGTACTTGCAGTCTATCATAATTTCAATCCATGTACAATTTCAGCGAATATCATGTCCATGATTAAAATAAATTTGAAAATTCTACAGTTTTATCCACGATATCCTTGGCATTCCAAGGAAAGAAATTAAACCTCTTCAAACTCAAAATGAATAAAATCTACATGGAGAAATTCCACTGCATCATTTAATAAACAAGCTCTACTCAGGGAAGGATCTTGATTAGAAAATTATTCATGGAATTACAAATTACAGTGCCCCTGAGATATATCTTTCCTGTCTAGCTTATTTTCCACATAAAATGGCCAGCACTCCTGCATGCAGAATAAAATAAAATTAATTCTTCATCCAAGTGAAAGATGAATCAAAAGAAACCTTGACATCAGAAAATAATTTGGATAAATGGAAGTTTTAGCTTAGTATTTTCACATAAAAAATGATTTCAATAAACACATCCGATTTTCCTTTCTTCATTAACCTTGCACCCAAAACTTAAGCAATATGGAACACACCGCATATAGGCAATATATTTGGAACTCTAATCTCTATTATATTTATGGCAAGAGACGATAAATTCCTAGATGTGCAAAACGGACCATCTCTCAAAAATTTTCATCAAAATGCTGTTCAGGATCATTTTCATCAAAATGCTGTTCAAGATCCATTTTCAACAGAAACAGAAAATGACCGTGTGAAAATAAATTTAGATTAATTCTCTTTCCGTGCGAAAGTGAAAGACTGATCAATAAGAAACCCTAAAATAGAAAACAATTTTCATAAGAAATCCCTGTACCGGTTATCTATCAAACCTTCAACAATGCTATCAATAAACTTTTCTGGTTTTCTTTCTTAAAGCTTATTTGTAACAATTGCTAACCCTTCAACTCTATTATATTTGTTTGAAGAGGCAGATAATTTCGGAAATTTGTAAACCTGAGCACCCCCAAAAAATTCAGAATTATTCATCGATTCCTCGAATTTGCAAAATAGGTTATCCATCAAAATACTCCACAGGAAACAAATTATTTCAAAAAATTGCAAATCTTCAGTAAGTAAATTATGGGAAATACTCTTCAAGATATAATTAGTAGTAGCTGGATGGACACCAATAAGAATTAATCAGCGGTCAAAGTTGGCATACCTGAAACTAAATGAAATGGATGTCCAGGAATCAGTACTCCTGCAAATTAAATATTGACGCGATCGTTTCCCTTCTTCTTCATCAACAAATAAATACTAACAGACAGACACACATGCATACAGAGATAACAACGCAAGGACTGTACCATCAACAAACACACAATACATTCACATCCAAACCGACACACAAACCATGCAAAGCATCCAGACACAAACCACACAAAGCATCCAAACGCAGATGCACAGACTAGTTTAAAGAAGAGAATGATAAGGTCCACGGGGGCAAAGAAAACATAATGTAAAGCCACCGGGTAGCTTTTTAACAACGGCCAAATGCAGAAAATGCGCCTAAAAGCTGGCCAGGTTCAGATTAAAGAAGAGAGAGTAAAGAAAACATAATGTAAAGCCACCGCGGAGCTTTTTAACAACGGTCAAATGCAGAAAAAGCGCTTGAAAGCTGGCCAGATTCAAATTTAAGAACCAAACACTCTCTATCCAAGTCCAACGAATATTACGATGACATGTCATTGTTTGTTATTATGTCAGAAAGAAAATCAGAAAATATTCTACCAGATGGGACCACTATCCACAGAGATGACGATGACATGTCATTGTTTGTTATTAAGTCAGAAAGAAAATCAGAAAATATTCTACCAGATGGGACCACTATCAACGGAGATGAGGATGGAGGGTTGAGGCACCTCGGATGCTTCACATATCATCAATCAGTCCAGGATGTTTCAGATTAACGTCTTTCTTAGGTAAAGATGAAGTTATTGCAAATACGTCACTATTGGGCATCAGCCAACTTATTCTAACTATTATGTAGTAATCGTAAATGTTTGTGATATATGTTACTAATCATCTTCTTTCCTAAATTGGCATATAATTTATGTTTTCTCAAAACTTGCAACACCATTCTTTCATTGAGTAAATGAGAATATCATCTAAGAAAATGATCACAAACTTATCTAGGTACTCCTTGAGCACTCCATTCATTAGGCACATGAAAATTGTTGGGACATTTGATATCCCAAATGACACTAGTATAAATTTATAATGCCCATATCTTGTCATGGATGTCGTCTTGCTTGATAATAACTTGACCTCATGTCAATCTTGAAAAATATTATTGCACCTTTCAATTAATCAAATATATTTGTTCTTTATGGTGACACACTTGGGCGTATATACCCCTTCTTAAAAAATTATTCTAGTTGCGTATGCAATTCCTTCTATTCTGGTGCATGCCCATTCTGTAAGGTGTCTTGGACACTGGGGAAGCTCATGGTACCAAATATGTGGCGAAATCAATATCTCTCTTAGGTGGCGGTCCTAGAATTTTCCCAAAGACATCTTCAAAATCCCCCAAGACTGGATGGTCTTCAATACTTGCCACATTATCCCGAGCTACCTCTTCCGTACAGGCTGCAAAAATTTGACATCCCTTCCTGAATTTTTTTTTTCAGCAGCATGGTTGAAATTTCTCTAGCAATTGTTGCTCTCAGAATGTTTTGAATCTTGCTTTGTTTCCCATCCTCATCAAGAAAAGTTATGGTCTTGTTGTCAGAATATAGAACAACATGGTATTTTTCCAATCAATCCATGTCAATCGGACGGTCATATGTTCCCAATGGTATGATGTTCATATCCACCTTTGTGTTGAGTCAATTTATGTCTACTGGACAATATTTAACCAACTCGGCAGCAGATCAGCCGTAGATCCAGTAATTAGAATATCGTGAAGAATATTTTGATGGATGGTTTGTTTTGCAAATTTGTAGAATAATTTATTTGGTGATTAGTATTTATAAAAGATTTATACAAAAATACAAAGATTTATGCAAGCAACTTTTAGATCAAAAATCAGAAATGTTTCTTGATAGCGTGGTTGAAGGTTCGATAGATGGGATTTCCTATGCAAATTATTTTTTCATGTTAGGGTTTGTTATTGATTCATCTCTCACTTTCACATGGAAAGAGAATTTATTTTATTTTATTCTGTCACACAGCCATTTTCTGTTTCTGTTGCAATTATTTGGATGAAATTCTTGATAAGTACTTCCATTTTGCAAATAGATCTGTTTTGCACTTTTATGAATTTATCGTCTCTTCCAATAAATATAACAGATCTTAGGAGGAATATTTTGTCTATAAATATAACAGATCTTAGGAGGAATATTTTGTCTATATAACAGATCTTCCATATTGGTGAAGTTTTCGTTGCAAGGTTAAAGAATACTGGAAAATCATAAATGTTTATTGATAGCATTGTTGTATGTTTTATGGCAGATCTGAACTTCCACTTATGCAAATTATTTTTCATGTGAGAGTTCCTTTTGATTCATCGTTCACTTGGGTGGAGAATTAATTCAATTCTATTCTACATGCAGAAGTGAATAGAAAAAAACGTAAGGAAATACGGTAGTTTAGAATAGAAAGAAACGTAGGGCTTCTTGACACAGGTTAGTTTAGAATAGAAATTACATATATACAGACACAGGTTAGTTTATAATAGAAATTACATATATACAGACACAGGTTAGTTTATAATAGAAATTACATATATACGGTGGTTTAGAATAGAAATCGAATTGTAGGCTTCGTGACACGGGTTAGTTCACCGACGTGGCATATTTTTAAGGAGGAATGAGAAGATCCATAATAGGAATCTGTAAGAAGCATTATAAGCAATGATTATTAAAATAATAATGAAAGTGATTCAACAAGTATGTTGTAAGAAGCATTATTTTTTTAATCTCCTTCATTAGAATTAGAATTGGAATTAGAACAATAAATAAAAGGTATTTGAACAATACACTACAAATATACTGTTGTGATATTAGATCAATAAGACCAAAAAAAAACTTGATAACTAGTCACAAAATATATATAAATAATATTTTTAAACTAAAATGGAAATAAGAAATTAAATATCACTACAAATTTTGTCAAAATTGATGATGTGAATAATGAATTTTGAATAAATTTTCATCTAAAATTTTAAAAACATTTAAAATTTCAAAATTATTTATTAAAAATAATGATTAATAAAAACATTATATAGATTAAAATTAATAGTTGCTCAACTAATATAATATATTAGAGTTCTAATAAGTTTTTTTTTTTATAGATGCATATAGAAGTCATCCATAATACATATCATTCCAATATTTAGAGGACATTAAAAACAATGATTAGTACATAAAAAAAATGAAAATATTTAACAAATTTTTTTATAAGGAATATTATTTCAATATTATAAAACATATTAAAATAATAATTAATATATATAAAAAAAGAATTCAATTAATAGATTTATATATTGAAGTTTGAGTGAAAAATTATAAATGTAATAAATGCATTTAAAGATTTACTAATACAATTGATGAAATATATTTAAATTAAAAAAATATATATTAAATTTATTGTTCATTATTAATTGAATAATATAATTGATGAAATATATTTAAAAAAAATTGTAATTTTTTAATATTAAATTTATTGTTCATTATTAATTGAATAGTAAAGTTAAATCTGTTTGAAAGTAATTGTAAATTAAAATATTTGAAAATGTTTTTTACTTTAAAATTTTAGTTATGATAAAGAAAATCCAATATTCTTTTCATCAACACTATGATGAAGTTTAATTGCTTGGTGTTTTAAACTATTTCCTTTTAACTTGTGTTGAGTCAATTTATGTCTACTGGACAATATTTAACCAACTCATTGATCTTCCTTTTAGCTCCCGTGGCTAATTGAACTAACCAAAATTTATTATGCTTACTCCTTTGCAAGTAAAAATTTTCAACAATGTGAGAGTATATGTAACTATGACTAGCTCGAGAATCAATTAAAATTGATATGGGTTGGTTATCAATCTTACCTTCCACTTCAATCATGGGGGATTGATACTCTGCTTGCTTGTTATCCAAGGATTCATAAATCCTTGGCATTATTCCTCCCATATATTCAACTATTTCATCCTCTTGAATGTCATGCACAATTCTCATTCTTTCACCTTTGTGAATCTAGTCCTTATATAAATGATTTCCCTTACATTCCCAACATTGTACATGTTGTTTCCTTGACATTTTCCCAAATGAATCTATTGTCTTGTGCTCATTTTGGGTTGATCGACCTTGATGATTTGCTTGGGAGTTATTTCTGAAAAAAGGTGGTTTAAAACCCTTATGCCTTTGCTCTTTCTTACCCTTCATCTTTTCATTCCAATATTTTTGGAAGAATGACCTCCCTCTTCTTTTCTCATAAAGATGCTTTTCTCTCCTCCAAAGTTCTCGGGTTATCATATTGTATCTTGTCATTGTACAAAGAGGGTAACCCACTCAAAAACCTTTGGATTTTGACCTTCTCATCGCTTGTGAAGTCCACATACTTCAACAACTCAAAGAACATCTTATCATACTCATCCATTGCCATGCTTCCCAACTTGAGTTCAAAGAATTCTTTCATCTTTCTTTTATATTAATGCTCTGATAAATATTTCTTTTGGAAATATCCTTTGAACTGCGTCCATGAGACCTTTCTCTCATCAAGGTGCTTGGGTTGCTTAAGATGATCCCACCACATGGCTTCCTTTCCTTGCGAGTGGTAGGTTTCAATTATTTTTTCTACCATGGTGGGATAATCGTGCAACTGGAAACGTTTCTTCATTTCCAATAACCAGGCCTCGGCCTTTTATCCCTTCCTTTGATCACCATTTAAAGTAGGAGGCTTGATTTTCATGAGATCACCTTGAAAGATGTATCCCTTAGGCCTTCTCCTATGTCTCCTGACATGAGACACACTTGGGATGCTCCCTGGCCTTGAACTTGCATGAGTTCTCCTAGTGTATTTCTCTTGGGAATGATGATGCTTGCTCATGCTCCTTGAATTCATATCATTCAAATGTTCATCTGATCCAGGTGGATATTGGTGGCCACCCTCCTATTCCTCTTGGACCCACACCATCGTTTCTTTTAGTTTTCCAGTTTCCTTAATTGTAGCACAATTTACTATTTTTGGCAGTTTTTCGGGTCTTGAACTTCCAAAGCCGTTTTGAGGCCCTAAACGACGTTTTTTGGGCATGAATGCTCTGATGAAGATGAGTCTGCTTTGAACTCGATATTCGTTGTCATAAGTGTATTCCTCGGATAGATCTTTCTAACGATGTATCATGTGCGTAAAATGGAGATAGTATGCCAAAGTTACGACCCCGTGAAATTGATGTACCAATTTACCCCAATGGGGCCCATATTCTTGTGTTTCATCTCCCAAGGTTAGGTTTTTGAATGTTTAGGGTTTTCCATTGTTTCTCAATAATATATAGGTCTTCGAGCCTCATTGTAACATAGAGTTCAGAGGCCAGTAGCCGCCACATCTCTTCTCAGACATAAACTACCAACGCCCGAGCTATTTTATTTCCATTCTGTCTATAAGAATATTTCAGTTATTTGTTGTTAATGAAACGAAGTTTTACTTCTTCCGCATCTTTGCGTTTATGTGTATTTGTGTATTACATTGTGTTCCTGCATAAATCTGGATCAGTGGTATCGAAACAGTCTACTCTTTCTCAATCATTCTTTGCATGTCCCCAACGAGGTCGAGGTATAAGGGGTTAGGGCTCGATCTGGTTGAACCGTTGCAAGATCAGCCTCGCAAACCCCGATGACCACCCATGGGGGATGAAAATAAAGAGTAGGGAGCAAGAGATCCTATCAAATTATTTCTTGAGGAGGCCCTCGAGAAACAAAGGAACGCGATGATGGAAAACTTTTCCCAGACCGTTCAATGGCTGCCCACTTGCAGCGCATCTACATCCAACAGCCACTCTGGAGGCACCACTCCTTTTAAGGTACATGAAAAATTTGGCATTCCCATATTTGAGGGCCAAATAGATACAGATGTTGTTGATAGATGGTCGAATCTGTTAGAAGGATATTTCTCGATTCATGACTTTTTCGACTGAGAAAGGATTATTTTTTCACTCCTGAAAGCTGCCCCCCATGTCAAGGACAGGTGGGAAACCTACTAGGAGAAACAGAGCGAGGGGGAACCCTCTCTGTTCTCAGTCGCACCCACTTGGAATTCTTTTCGAGATGCCATCAAGGAACAATATTATCCCATGGGGAGATATGAGGACAAATACATACAATGTACTACGCTGCGGCGCGAAAGGGATCAAGATGTGCATGAGCTGACGAATATATTCGATACCCTACACACAAAGATGGGTATCAAATATTCAGAGAAACATTTGGTGTTAAAGTACCGCAGTTGTCTTCATAGATACATTTAGGAGGAAATGGAGTTCCTCAACATATCCTCGCTTGTTGCGGCATACTGGTATGTTTCCAATATTGAGCAGATGTTCAAACAGAAGAAGCAAGACTTTGGGTTTGTGAATCAAAAGAAAGCGAAAGGTACCCCTAAACCATCGAACAAAGGACCAAGCCAAGGCGGGGTGGCCCAGGACAACATGCCAAAGCGGCAAACAAAGAACAACACCACGAAGCCAAAAATGGACATGGGGAAGTGGTGCGAGTTCCATAAGGGATCCACTCACAATATAGTGTCAGGCCAAGCAGTCACTGATAGCCGAGTTGAAGGATTTTGAATCGAATGCAGTCTCTGAATCTAAATCAGACCCCGACATAGGGAATGACAGGGGAAAGTATATTATCCAAAAGAAGGAACCAGAAGATCCAGAGGAGGAAGAGCGCCTCTTCCATTCCCAGATATGGGTAAAGGGTTAATCGCTGCAGTTCATTGTCAACAGCGGGAGACAAAAGAACCTCATCTCAGTAGAGGTCGTGAAACGACTGGGCTTATCGACCACAACACACCCACAACCATACACCATCGGGTGGTTGCACCAAGGATGAGACCTCTGCGTCAGCCAACAATTCTACCTTCGCTACAACATCAAGCCCTTCACGGATGAGGTATTATGTCACATTGCTCCTCTTGATGTTTTTGATGTACTAGTAGGACAACCGTACTTGTGGAAGCGACATGTTGTGTATGATTCCAGGCCTTGTGTTGATATTATTGCTTTGGGAAATAATTTGTATAGGATACCGGAAATACCACCACCTACAAACATCTCTTTGGTTACTACAAAACAATGAAGTAAGATCATTGCCAAAACCAGGAAATTTTTTTTCCTGATGATCCGCCCTCAGGGAAAGAATAAGACTGTGGCCACGACCTTGAGATAGTTCCCCTCTACACGACAACAACAGATGGATAAGGTCATGGAGGAGTACGAGGACATCTTCACCTCCCCTGCAGGGGTGCCTCTAGACTGTCAAGTCAAGCACCAAATCGATTTGACCCCAGGTGCGTCGCTACCTAATGGACCAATCTATCAGCATTATGTTCTAGAGAATGACGAAATCAAGACGCAGATTCAGGATTTGTTGCATAAATTTCACATTCGACCGAGTTCATCGCACTGTGGGAGCCCGATCGTGCTGGTGCAGAAGAAGGATGGGGCTTGGAGACTCTGGATTGACTATCGGGCACTAAAAAAGATCACTATCTGGAATAGGTACCTGATCCGACGGATTGATGACCTTCTGGACCAACTCAAGGCGAAAAAATATTTCATCAAGATCGACTTGAAGTCTGGGTATTACCAGGTACCAATCGAACCGTCTGATGTGTGGAAGACTGCCTTCAAATCCAAGGAGGGACTTTTCGAATGGTTTGTCATGCCTTTTAGGTTTACTAATGCCCCTGCAACCTTTATTAGACTAATGGACCACATCTTGCGACCATTCACCAACTCACTTGTAGTGGTGTACTTGGATGACATTCTGGTCTTCAACCAGACTTGGGAAGAGCACCTCCACCACATCCCACAGGTCCTCCAAATACTGCGGCAACACAAGTTGTGTGCCAATTTGGAGAAGTTCAATTTTGGCATCACCCAGGTTCAGTATATGGGATACATTATTGATGAGCGGGGGGTGAATGTGGATCCAACCAAGATTCAATTCATTCGGGATTGGCCAGCCCCAACCACCCTAACAGAGCTCTGCAGTTTTTTGGGTCTTGCAAATTTCTACCGCAGTTTCGTGTTGGAATTCTCTTGTATCACATATTCTCGTGAGGAGACATATCTAATCCTTTCTTATGATTTCTACTATGAGGATGAGGGGAGCACTTTTACAGATGATATCTCATGTGAGTTGGATGAGATAGGGCAAAGGCCTTTCGCACTATACAATTTGGAGGATCGCCTGTTGGTGACTGAGGATCAGGTTACACATGTGTTGACCAGAAATGATGGATCTCGTAGTTTGATTGAGGAGATTTCTTGGAGAGCCCGAATGGAGGAGTGACACATCGAGATAGTAGGTGGATTCACCAGTTCCCAATTGTGCATCATCATGGAGTAACTAGAACAACTGAAGTCAAATTACTTGCAACTATTCATGTGCAGGGACCTATCTCTTAAGTTTGCAGAGGACAAGGACCGAGAGGTTTAGGAGCTACATTATTAGTTGAGCGTGGCACACTCTTCACTAACTATAGTAGGGACTCCATCATCTTTGGCAGTAGTGACACAGGAGGGCATGTGTGCCACACATATTGAGAGGGATGAGCATTTCGAGTTGCAAGTACTCGAGGAGAGTTTGGATTGTGCTCTGAGTTGGAATTGCAAGGATCATGTGCCCTTTCTTTTCGAGATCTCATTAGAGGTTTCAATCTTAGTTGTAGAGGAGATAGTTGAGCACATTGCTTGTGGACCATGTCGCAAGGAGATATACTGATACTTGAATTGGGTGGACACATACATGACGTATATGGACACACCTTGGGATGTAGGTTCAGTCATCATTAGCAGAGTGTTGGGTCCAGTAGCATATACAGGATAAAGGATGGTAAAGGAGGACATGGTGGTGTGCAATAGTATACAAGAGCCCTTGTTGACACATGGTGGTGTTCACTGGAACTTTGAGGTGTTTCCTCCAGGGAGACCCCCTGATCGAGTCCTTGATTTTATCATTGGGATCGAGGACAACCGTGGATTGATGGATGTTGAGATGCCTTGGTTGTGTAGGATCCATGATAGAAAGTCACTGGAGTGGAGAGTGAAGTCAGAGTGTGATGAGCAAGTGATTATGATAAGAGTAGTGCAACATCAACATGGTGCCATCTCTTTGAGATTGGTATGGGACCCTGGGATTGCAATTGTTAACATCTTGACAACCGACACCAATGGGATTTCTAGTTTATGTAGGTTTGGTTGTTACGAGGAGGGTCTTTCGAGGAGTTGATCATGTTCATACAACTTTCGATTGCTTGTTTGATCAACAACAGTTAGGCATGATCTTGTGACAACACCTCGCAGATTCACGCTATGAGCAGAGGATACTCCACCTTCTCCAGGACGGTTTGAGACCCTGGTATCATTTTCAGTTAGATTGAGTCACTGGAGCATTAGATTATGATAAAATTTCTTGAGGAAAAGGAATATTGGGGTGGGAGGATTTGTAATGTCCCATTTTTGGAAAAATTAAATATTTAATTAATTATTTCAGTATGTTTCCTAAAGTTAAATTTGGCAACTAATATTTAATTAATTATTATTTAATTTTAAGTGACTTACCCAAAATAACCTTATAAAGTCACTTTATTAAATAAAGTGCTCGTCTAGAAGATTTGAGAAAGTGGGGTTAGATCTCTCTACAAAGATCCACATAACCATTAAAAGATATAGAGAGCAAGTCATTTGGGAAGATTGGATTTTGGATCATTTTCTTGTGGAGTGCTCGGTGAGCCAAGGTTTTCATTAGGGTTTTGGAAAAACCCTTTCATTAGAGTTTGGCTTCGGTGGTGAGACTATCCAGCCTAGTTAAAAAAAGAGGGGAATCCATCTAAGGTTTCCATTGGAGCTTCTGTCCCGTTTCATCTTGGTGTTCTGTTTGGAGAGATCGGGCATTGTTCGACGTTATGTTTTTTTATTATTGATGTATTGCAATTTCCATAACAACCATTTCTGCTTATAAAGTTGTATTCAGTGGTCTCGTAATAATAAAATTCCCCTGTTATATCTTCCATTTATGTGTTCTTTGATGTGTATATGATATGTTTGAAGAAATTACAAGGGTTTGTAACAAAGTTAAAGCCCTAATTTGTTTTACAAATTAAAACCCTAGTTTTCTCATAAGTGAGATCTTATAAACTATTTACTGATCTCCCTTCACTTTACTTCACAATTTGGTGAATGAATCACAAGTCTACCAGATAATTTCTTTGCCTCCATTATGTATCCACATCATATTAAATAATTTAAAGAATTATTCAATTTCTACTTCCGCTTCCTGTAATATGACCATTGATGGTTTCTCATTTTACTAAGAAATTCAGTGCATTTATTTTATCATGGCTTTCCTTTACAGAACAATGATAAATATTCATATCTTTCCAGTTTTATATTTTTTCTCCAAGGTAAATGCCTCATTGATTATTGCTTGAAATGCTAATGCCTTATTGTTCATCCCCTCGTCCTCCCTTGCTTATTTTGTTGGTTTCCTTCTCGATCCTTTCTTCACATGCCTTTCCTTTTGAGATGGGTGGCCATTCCTCATCGCATGAAGGTGAGAAATTGGTGGTTTCTAATGGGAGGAATATTTCCATAGTGCACTTCTATTTCAAAATTACAAGTTGTTTCAAAGTTCTAATCACCACTTGTTGCACCTAGAGGAGGTATTTATCCTTCTTATACCCATTACTTTTTATCCTTGAAGACTCTTGTCTTGCCTCTTTCTCATTATGAATAGAAAAATATTTAACATTCCAATTAGTTGTGGAGTTTATATGGCCTTTTCTATTGTTGTTTTGGTGACTATCTTGAAGAATCCGTCTTTTTGAGTAGCCNCTTGTTGCACCTAGAGGAGGTATTTATCCTTCTTATACCCAGTACTTTTTATCCTTGAAGACTCTTGTCTTGCCTCTTTCTCATTATGAATAGAAAAATATTTAACATTCCAATTAGTTGTGGAGTTTATATGGCCTTTTCTATTGTTGTTTTGGTGACTATCTTGAAGAATCCGTCTTTTTGAGTAGCCTTGTGAGAGGTTGGGGGGGGAGGGGGGGTGGGGACCCTTTTGGACATTTTTTTGGAACTATTTATAATCATGGTAGAAGTTGCACTTAAATGGAATTTGCTCATAATTAAGATTTCACGTATGAAATCAATCTCTAATATGGATTTCCAAATATTTCAAAATCCCTTTTTTAGGTGAAATTCTACACAACCTCTTGAATAGGTGTACATTCCTGCTTGGATTCATTGTTGTCAATATATTTCCTTAAAATTTTATCCATGTCATTTAGATTTTTATCATCCCATAGATCCAATGGGACAAATGGGAGCCACACACAATAGAATAGGTATTGGAACTTCATCTTTTAAATATTGTTCATTGACACCTAAAAACGATGGTCTATTCTAAAAATTTTGTGCCTATCAATGTTGTGCTCAAAGAGAATGGAGTATAACCCTTCTAAACAACAAAATCCCCTCACTAATCCTTGGATACGAGGGAGACATTGGAGAAAAATATATGCTTTCAAAGGCTTAGGGATTATCTAGATTCCATTGAATTTATCTATTGGGGCATCTCTACAAACATGAACACTATGCATAAATGGAGTCTCAATTTTACAACTAATATCATCAAGGATTATGTTCTTTTGTAAACCAATTTGCAAGCTCATATCTTACCGGTTTTTCTTTTCATGCAACATCACTCGCAAACGCTTTGAAAGCATCCACTTTTTGAGTAAAGGGACATGAGATGGATCTAACACTCCTTTTGACAACATTTTCCATAGAAGAAAATAAGATAAAGATAGGGTTTCAAAGGAGAATCCCCATCTTTTTAATAATAAAATCTGATTCACTAAACAAATTTAACATTAAAGAACTTCCTATTTGATATTGTTTTTAAGTGGAAGGGTATAAATTGTTACAGTGACTTCTAACAAGATTTTCTATTCAAAACATATCTTAATTAAGTTCAGTGTGAACATAACTAATCTATTACAATGTTACAGTCCATTAGGGTCTATTGCTTCTCTCATGTTAAACTTGGCAACAAGTGTTTTAGTATTTGATCACTATACCATTAGAAAGAAACACCAATAAGCATTTTAACTAAGTTGTTTTCTAGTATTTGATCACTATACCATTAGAAAGAAACAACAATAAGCATTTTAAATAAGTATTATAATAACTTTTGGTTCTACAATTTTTGAACCTGAATTATTGATTATGAATACTTTAATTAAAGTTGATTTCTCATGGAAGGCCATAACACATTGATCAATATAAAACTAATCTTGTGCAATATTTGCGCTAAGTACTATAAGGAGTAACTTTGAGTCTTACAATTTTTGTACATGAATTACTCATTATGAATACTTTAATTAAAGTTGATTCTACATGGAAGACATGCTACTAATTTTGTGCTTATCTTAACATTTATGCTTATTTTTTTTATAAGCCCTAATATGTTAGTATGTAGAAAAGATGATCAAATAACTCTACTCAACCTCACCTTCAAAAAATGAGTAAAACAATATTAATGACCATGCTTTCTTTTCTTATTTATTTAAAGGAATTTAATATACAAACAAAAGAAATATAAATCAAATTCTAGCATTTTATTTAACAAGATGCTTCATTTTATCACAACGTGGCAAACATGCCTCCTCTTGATTGTGGGAATGTTATAATGAAGTGTAGTCTTATTGCAACACATAAGGAATATCCTTTTGGCTAAGAAGCCATGAGTGGGGTTTGTATTTCACCAAAATCGTCTAGAATTTGCAGCATTCTTTAACCACTTGAAACACCACATTTTCATGGGGAAAACATTGCATGAGGGGCTAACCATGACTCTAGGGGTTTTAAACCTTGGCGAGGAGATTATCACAATTTCTACTTAAATATTAAAATAGGACTTCATTAACAATTCTAGCATTTACTTAGCCACGTGCATGTTCAATTCTTATATTTTCTTATGTTGTGAGAAGTGGATTTCTCTTGGATCAATTATTATCCTTTCTTATGTTGTGAGAAGTGTATTTCTCTTGGATCTGTGATAAAATATGTAATGATTGCTAGATTACCCATGTGGAGGTTTCTAATACAAGATTTGGCAAGAAGGATGTCTCAAGAAGGTCAAATTAGGGAGCTTATTAAAAGGAAGGATGAGAACTTGAAGAGAGATTCAAAAAATAATAAGAAAGAAAACAAGAGCAAAGAACTAACTATCTAGTTTCCTACAAACTTGCAAGCATATTTAGTTTCAATGGAGGTTACATGTATTCTAAAGGTTGGAGAGATTTTACAACTCTATTAAAAGAAATAACCACTTAGAATTTTCCTTATAAATATTTAATGTATATTTATAGCACAACATCATAAATAAGTAGAAAGATTTTGACAAGAAATGTTTGTGGACTTCAATGTAGAAGTCCATTTGCAATGTGCATACATGTGTATGAACCATAATAAATCATAGTACAAGTTCATATAAGTTTAAGTAGAAACAAGTTTCATACATCAAATCAAAAGTAGGAATGTTTTGTGGTTCATGATGTTGGTGTTCCACAAAAGGATCAATCCAGTGATAGACAATTCTTCAATTGTATTTTAATAGAGAGGTACTTCAATTATAATTTTTTTTATTATTATTAATGATCATTATAGAAGAGTATATAAAAAATCAAACTAAAATTAATGTTAAAACCTTTAAAATACGGTATAACATGCATCTAAACATATTAAAAGTTATGAATAAGTTGATCATAAGAGAACTTAATCAAATAAAATGTGAATAAAATAAAATTCAAATCAAACATACAAATCCAAATCTAAAGTGAAAAGGAAATAGTTTAAAACACCAAACAATTAAACTTCATCATAGTGTTGATGAAAAGAATATTGGATTTTCTTTATCATAACTAAAATTTTAAAGTAAAAAACTTTTTCAAATATTTTAATTTATAATTACTTTCAAACGGATTTAACTTTACTATTCAATTAATAATAAACAATAAATTTAATATTAAAAAAATTACAAAAATTTGTAAATATATTTCATCAATCATATTATTCAATTAATAATGAACAATAAATTTAATATTATTTTTATTATATTCTTTAAATTTAAATATATTTCATCAATTATATTAGTAAATTTTTAAATGCATTTATTATATTTATAATTCTTCACTCAAACTTAAATATATTAATTTATTAATTGAATTCTTTTTTTATATATTAATTATTATTTTAATATGTTTTATAATATTTAAATAATATTCCTTATGAATTTTTTTTTAAATCTTTTTATTTTTTTATGTACTAATCATTGTTTTTAATGTCTTCTAATGATATGTATTATGGATGACTTTTATATGCATTCATAGAAAAAACTTATTAGAACTCTAATATATTATACTACAATTAATTTTAATTTATATAATGTTTTTATTAATCATTAATTTTAATAAATAATTTTGAATATTTTGAATATTTTTAAAATTTTAGATGAAAATTTATTCAAAATTCATTATTCACATCATCATTTTTGACAAATTTCTTATTGAAATTTAATTTCTTATTTCTATTTTACTTTAAAAATGTTATTTATATATATATATATAT
>JASDQU010738981.1:130926-142772 GCA_032191745.1 Picea mariana | reverse complement strand
ATATATAGATGAAATTTCAATTAAAGATTTGCATGCGACAATTAACACAAACTTATGAGGGATGGTAAATACTCTGCATGTTGCTCTTCGCTTGATGAAGCATCGCTCAGACCAAGGCCATACCCGACCGCCCATGTCTGTTGTTCTCGTCTGTTCTTTGGCTGGTCTGGTATGATTTATGAAAATGTTTTTGGGTTGCTGATGGTTTAATTTTTATGATCGGAGTTTCAGGCTAACGTTGATTGGTTATTAATTCTAGTATTCAATTCTATTGTCGAGTCTGGTGACAATGGATTCAACAATATATTGTCATGTCTGGTGACAATGGATTCAACAATATATGTGTTTTGCAGTACGCAGGGTATGGGGGCTCTGTTTATACTGCAACCAAATATGCGTGAAAGGGCTAGCTGATGCTCTTAGACTTGAATTGATGCCTTATAAGATCGGAGTGAGTGTTGTTTACCCTGGGTATGTGGAGACTCCCCTCCTGGATGAGTGTAAGCAATCTAAACCTTTTAGGCTAGTACATATTCACATAAAATTTTGTGAAATTTTAATATGAGCTCACACATTTACCTCAAATTGTATTATGAGTTCACACATTTACCTCCTTCAAAAGGTTTAAAACTAGAACTAAGCTACCTCCTTAAAGAGGCTTAAAACTAGAATTAAGCTATATTATAGCTAGTTAACGTAATGGGGTTTTCCTATTGCATTTTTGGTGAAATTGTAATATAAGTTTATCTTTTTTCTTTATTTAGGAGTAAGCTAACTCAAGAGCAATCTTCTCTTAGGAACGCCTTTTTTTAATGGTTATTTCTCATTTTAAATCAACCTAAATATTCAAAAAATAGATAAAATTTTGAATTGGCTGGAAATTTAAAAATAGACAAAAAAAACTGCTACAAAGTTAACTCTAGAAGGAAGAATGCTCCGGAGTTAACCCACACCTTTTTTTTTTAATCTTAAAACCAGAACTAAAATATAATATAACCAGAGATCGTAATGGGGAGATCGTAATGGGGAGATCGTAATGGGGTTGATGATCACACAGCTAGTTCATAAAACTTTACATCTACCCATAACCTCCTCTCTTATAAATCTTCACATCTACCCAGTTCGTTAATAAATCTTTACATCTACCCATCTGCATACATAAGACCTTGTTTTTTTATAAATTTTCACATCTAGCCATTTGCGTTGAGAGGGTCTTGTGTATTATAAATCTTTACTTTTACTCATTTTCATGCATAAGGCCGAAGGCCGAAGGCCTCTCTCTTATCAGTGTTACAGTCCATCGTTCTATTATACTAACCTTTATCTTATTGGTTAAAAATGCATTTTTTATACATTAAACTCTATTTTCATAGCTGAAAAATGCATTTTGTTTATTGCTATACATAAATTTGAAAAGCCAAACCCTTTAGCTTATGAAGGGAATCCGGATGGTTTTTTACCCTATCAAGTCAGATTTCATGGATAGGAATGTGACATGCTTAGCTGGTAAAAGGGCAGCAATCATCGCCATCACAAAAGTGAGTCAGATCCGGATAGAAAAACGTAGGGTTTGATTTTGGGTATTTATCTATATTGCACGGGGACCGTCCCCCAAAAAAACCCTAGTACCTTGCATTCCGGCGTTACGGGGACTTGGGAACGGTTTGGAACGTTCCAAAATGGCGGACGCCATCAGTTACGGGGTAACTTCAAAATGGAGTATGTTAATTTGGGAGCAAACAGACTTGTTTTTCAGACAAACAAAAAAATGAGTTTGAATTGGGCCAGATTTTTAGGGTAGCATGAGTTTAACATTATCAAAGTTTCATGTATTTCGGAATTTTATTTTAAGGGTTTTATTTTATTTTAAAAGAGATGTTCAAAAAATCGATCAAAGATCGAGATTGGTTAAAAATTTAAAACGCCACCACGAAAAAACCTGCCGAAAAAATAACTGGATAAAAAAGATTGCTCCCAAATTAGCTTACTCCCTTAGAAACTGATTGGGAAAATTCCAAAATGGCTAGACGTCCTCAGTTAAGCGGGGACTTCCATGCCGTGTCTAATCTCTCCATTGAAAAAAAAAATATGGGAAACGTTTAATTGTAAAAAAATGGTAAGGTGTATGTACCAAACAAATATCTTTAAGTAGATTTGACTGGTAAAGTTTACAAAGGTACATACCCTACCCCTTCTGAATTTAAACCTATGACCTCTTAAGAGGAAACACATATTCTTAACCATTAAGCCCACTCAAACTCTATATATACATTTATATTTTTATTAGAAATCTTTAATCTAATCTATACATTATGCAGCTGATAAAAACTCACACAGAGATGTCGAAGGTGTTTGGCCTGTACAACCGCAGCCAAGCCGAAACACCCGAAAAAGTTGCGAAGTATACATTGAAAGCAGCTAAGAATGGAACCTTTTTGGTTGCATCTCAGATTACTGGCCTCTTGCTATCAACATTATCACGTGGATTTATACCTGCAGATTCAGTCGGAAGGGCTTTCATTGAACTGGTTTTGTATGTACCTTTCAGAATTTTAAGCTGTTTAGCTATCATTTACTTTGAAGTTGTTCGGGGTGCCCTCAAATAAAGGACTCTGGTACCTTTGCCATTCCGGTGATGTAATGTAATGACGTTTGTGTTAGACCTAAATCTTTGGTTAGAAATAGGAGTGATAAACATTTTTATGTTGACAGAATTGTATAATCATGGATGGAAAAGAAAATATCTGGAATCCAGGATATCCAAATTTTGATCTTCAACTTTAAAAGTAGTTTCTTGTTCTCAACTGTCTGGTAAGATGAGATTCAACGAGAAAAGATTTGACGTGAATAAGGTCTAAGGGACTTATACCTAACCTAACATGTCTGCATGATGTTTATAATATATTTTTTTTTAATAACCACCAGTTATTTCATGGCCGCTATCATTTCCATTTTGATTGATTGTTTTACAGAGTAATTAGATTCTTATTATGTTACTTCATAATATATATATGGTTGTTATCATTGAGTCAAAGACACATAGTTTTATTAGGGGTTGTCTAACTGTTTTATGAAATGTTTTTTTTATTGAAATCAGGTGATATAAATCTGCAGGAAATCACTATTTTTGTTATTTAAAATCCTTTTTTAAATGCAGAAATGGATTCAGTGTGTTGAAAAACCCTTGAGACATACAAAAATAATCACTCAAATCTAACAATACAACAATTTCGTGTGGGATTTCTACTTGATGTTTTCTAAAAAAATATCACCTAAAAAAATCATTTAGTAGAACATTTAGACTATGGCTATTATTGCTTTCTGATAGATGTTGTAACTTAAAGCAAAGTAATCATTGATATAAGGTGTTTTACACTTCAATATGATATCTAGATCTTGCAATGTAAAGTAATATTGGTAATATATATATATATATATATATATGGGTTAAAAAAATTAATTAATATAGAAATAAATAAATATAACATCAATTTCCAAAAAATAAAGATCTACTCTAGGTCTATCAAGTATTAAGAAGGATGAAATTCCTTAGGATGCAAATTTTTTGTAAATAGCAAAACTTGAAGAATTGAGTTGCAAGGCAATTTTGAAGCATGGGTACGCGATCCCTTACATGTAAGACCCATTGCTCATGCAATTTGGGATCCTCATTTTGGTCAACCAGCTATAGAAGCCTTTACCCGAGGAGGTGCTCCCGGTCCGGTCAATATTGCTTATTCCGGTGTTTATCAGTGGTGGTATACAATCGGCTTACGCACTAACGAAGATCTTTATGCTGGAGCTCTTTTCTTGCTATTTGTTTCTGCCATTTTTTTAATAGCGGGAATTGAGTTGCATTTAAAAGTATTTGATCCCTCTTATTTCTTAATAGATCCTGAGTTTTCATTCTTCTTAATTATTAATGGATCCGGAGTTAAAATAGACCTAAATTAGTCTATACTTATCATAGATTTTGTGGCATTGCATTGCATTAATTCTTAGTCCAACTCTATGCCAAATCCATCTGTATATTTTTATTCGTGAATATTCTTTCTTTGCAATGTAGATTCTAATTAACCCACATATAATTATATGTGGGTCTTTCTTTGCAACTTAAATTCTAAGGATGTATTTGGGCTAGGGGTATGGAAATATTGAGGTCAAAGTTTTTTCATTGATATGTAAATTCTAGTTATTAGATATGGTTGTATTTAGGTGTGAGGTTATATGGGAATATAATTTTGTTAAGTGTGAATACATTTCAGTTTTGTAATAAATGTTGAGTTTATTAAGGGAATTTTGTAATTTTAGAACTAGTAATTTTGTAGTAAATATTATGTTTATGAATTTATTTATTTATTTTTGAACTAAAATTTTTGTAATAAATATTTTGTTTATTAAGAAAGGTTTTATAAATTTTAAACTAGCATTTTTGTAATAAATGTTATGAGTGTTAAGGGAAGTTTTGTAATTTTCTCAAGTACTCTAAGTAATTTAATCATTTCTTTGCAAATTGATAAGAAAGTTGTTCTTCTCCTTAGGTCATGGGTTTTCCTTTCATAGTGCGAGTTGTTTCCCATGTAATTTTTGGTGTTCATGGATGATTTTATTGGGGTTATTTTGAGGTAAGTACTTAGCTATTGTATGTTTTTCATAGTGATATGTTGTATTTTTCTTCATTGATTAGTATTTGTTAACCAAAATTACATAAAAGTTGTAAAGTTGTTGATTTGATACTTTTGTTTATTTTGTGTTAAAAATGCTGAGAGTTAGCCTCAATGTTAAGGGGAAGATGTTGCAAGTTGAATTAATATTAGACTCAAACAATTAAATTGGATTTATTCCTTAATGGGGTTTTGGGGGGCAAGTACAACAGTGGACTCAAAGACTATTGTATGTATTATGGCCCACAAGAAGAGGGCCTTGGAGCTTGAGGTTACTCCAAATGAGGTGATTGTTAACTGGACTTCCTTGAACAAGACCAAAGATTAATCTCACAGGTTTGGAAAGGATAATGTGGACGTTAAACCTAAATCCCCAAAGGATTCATCCAAAAAAATTTAGCGAATCTCTAAAGACATTGAAGAAGAAGTGAGCAGAAGGTTACTATTCCATGTTTCAAGAATTCTACAAGGATATATTATCTACCAGGGTAGGTGTAAACCCAACCTATCTAAATTGCCAACTTTTGATTCCACGGAGATTACAAAGGACCACCTGAAAGTTGGCATGGATATCATCAAGGACCACCTATTTATTCTAAATACTCGTTGGGAGGTTGAACAAGACATGGATAGGTGTAAACCTAACCTATCTAAACGACCAACTTTTGATGGCACATGGATTACCAAGGACCAGCTATTTATTCTAAATACCCATTGGGAGGGTGAACATGACATGGACAGTTGAACCAAACTTGAATTCAAAGAGACTCCACATGACACAACGTTACAATGGAATTGGAGAAATGTTAAATAACTGAATAGATCTGAAGATAAATCTCAAAATAAACCCACAATATCAACAAGAATAATCCACCATTCACCAAATATTGAACACCAGAAATAGAGAAAACCCTTGAGGTAGGGTAACACCATATATTATTCCTTATGGAAGGAATGCACTCCTCAAGCAATGCTTGATACATTCACAATATTATTCATTATGCATATTTACATTTCTTACACTTCTTTATATAACTCTCTCTATATCCTAGGAACCTTCTAGAGAGTCTTCTCACATTTATTATATCTAACTACCATAGTGGGCCTTATTTAATATAGTGGACCTAGTCCACTTTACATTGAATGACTTCCACTAATAATACATAACCACATTCTCATGTATTGAATGAATTGCACTAATAACACATAACCACATTCTCATGTATTGAATGAATTCCACTAATAATACATAACCACATTCCCATTGGATACCTCCCTAGGTACCCCATATTACCTCCGTAGGTAGTATACCTAGGGAGGTAATATGGGGTACCTAGGGAGCTATCCAATATTACCTTCCCAGGTATACGACAAGAAATGGTGAACAAAGTGCTTTTGTAGGATAGAAATATTCTCTGGTAGTTTTGAGACCAAGTTAACATCACTCATGAAAATATGGGGATTATAGTAGAGAGGGTGACTCGGTGTTAATTATAATATAAGGTTGAAGTTGTTGAACTATTGGCTCATACTAGGAAGGGGGGTGAACCAATATTGCTTCTTTTTTAAAATTCTATCCAATTATTAATTATCAGATTAATTAATCACAACAATTGATAAACAAGAATGTACTCAATACAAAAATTTAATATAACATTTATGAAAATTACAAGTTAGAATTGTGTGAGAGACACCAATATCTCTTTTTCTGAGCACCAACTCAAGGAGACACGAATCCCCTATTTCAAAGCACTAACTCCCTTGTTTTAGAGTACCAACTCTAGGAAGCACCACCTTCATTGTTTTAGAGCACCAACTCCCTTGTCTAAAACTTCAATCTGTAGAGGACACCAATCCTCCCTTGCTCCTCCCTTCCACCTTTACTTCATGAATATATTCAACATTCTTTTTCAGACTCTATTTTTTATTTTGATGTTCTGATGTAGACCACAGAGACAAATTCCTTCCATCACACTTTTTTGTTTATATGGTACTCCAAATAGGTATGAATTTGAACCACTGCGTCTTTTGAAAATGAACCATTGCACCTCTTCTTTCAAGTTTAACACTAATGTTGATAATAGTTTATCTAACTTAAGGAATTCAAATCCTTTGTATTTTATCCCTTCATGTGAAAACATAATCTTGTAGCATCAATTGAATGGTTGTGTGCCAATATTGTCAAATTATTTCACGGACCCTTTAAACTGGTACAAAATTCAAATTCTACATAGGCACTTCCTTCAATCCACTTTCCTTGTGACCGCAAGCTTAGAACCACGGGCTTATCCACTCCAAGTGTTGTTCCTTTAGCTCTTTCTCTTTCTGCCCTTATTCTTCTACATAGAACCTTATTCAAATGTCTGTGGGATTATTTACTTTTAGGCCCTTTGCGCCCCTAATCAACTCATTTACCTTATCATGTGACCGACACTTGAACCAAGTCCCTCAGACATCGGCCTTCAGGCTATTCTCCCTTTACAATATTATAACTCTCCAAGAGTTCAACCTACCGAAGTGGTCATAAAGTGTAGGCGACCGGTGGTTGTCAGTTAACATTCTTGCTTACTTTTTCCTCCCACTATTTGACAAAACGTCTAGGAAGGATCCTACATGATATTGATCTATAGTTCTCAGGATTTTGGTGCTTCATGCTTCATTGTTTTTCTTCATAAAGTAATCTGGACTGCTCACTATTTATTGACATCTCTCACTTATGATATCCTTCCACTAGCTTAATCCCAAGGCTATGACTTAATCAAGTGTTGAGATGGAAAATCCTTATTTATTTTGGGGCTTCAACACTCTGGGACTCTGAGATATTACAAGTCTAAAGTCATTCAACTCCCCTGGAGTTATACCTACCAAAGTGCTTATGTTATCTTTCCACTGCTTGATCTAACGATTGATAAAATTCTTGAAGGGATCTTAAATCGACAGTTTGCATGATTTCCATACTCTAGGACTCTCATATATTACAACTCTAAATGTTTTCAACTCCCCCAGAGTTACACTTTCTGAAGTGCTTACACTATCCTTCCACTACTTGATCTAATGGCTCACATTACTCTCGAATTATTCCCTTGATCTAACGGTTGGTGGGATTTCATGGCTTCGTACCTTCGTAGATTTGTATCTCTGCCTTATCTTCAACAGTTGTCAGAATGGAAATTTTTTTGAGTCTCGAATCTTTATAAAGTTTTGCTAGACTTTTATCGGCATCCTACGTTACTTCGTGGTTTCGACCTTCAGGTATTCCACCCATTTCAAAGTCATTTATCCCTAGAACGGTCATCTTCGAATGACCACAGAACTCATCAAAACAATTGAATGGTTGAGGATTTAATGGTTCGATCTGAAGGCTCTGGTTATACCCAAAATTTATCAACTAAATTTGACGGCTCTTGTTAATTGTTATACCCAAAATTTCTCAACTAGATCCGATGGCTCTCGTTTATCCACCTTCTCCCGAAGCATATTGACCTAGGATCAATGTCATTCAAAGGTTTGATTCCTCTAATAATCCTTTGGCTTTACACTGGGATTCCAACTAAACCACGATCATTGATCTGAGCCTTCGGTCTACGATCAATGGTTTTCATATCTCCCAACTGTAACAAAGTTTCCTCATAGTTCTAAAGATTTTCTATAGTTGATATATTGGGAATTCAATCCCAATAGCACTACCATAAGGAAATATTTTTCCTAAGATTTCCTTCAACCATTCCAAAGGTCTTAATGTTCCATGCTTTGATTATATGCAACCTAATACAGTACCTCTCGTGAGCTTTAGGTTTATACCGGATTCCTTTGCACCTCGCACTTTGTCTTTTGTGAAACCTGCTACTTGAGCCTTAGGATCTCAAAGACATACTCTGTCTTAATGACAATACAATATTGATCTTCTTGATATCAATGCCAACACCATAATACCATGTCCAACATTGATCATATTTTCCTTCTTTGATATCAATTCCAACACCATACTACCATGTCCAACATTATCCCCCTTTGGAATTGATGGAAACAAGTAAAACCCATTTCCAATCTTAATTGTATTTTAATGATCATTCTCCCTCTTTGAAAACAATGACAAAAATGGATGTTTCCTTACTCCCCCTGGGTGAAGTTCCCCCCTAAGGTGATTCCTCCCCTCTGTATGTGCTCCCTTTCTGATGAAGCTTGTGTTATTTTCAAATATAAGGACATGTCTCTCATTCTCATAAACTAATATAATAACTTGTTCCACAAAGAATTCATCTTCACTTAAACCTATGTGACTCCCCCGCAGTCCTTTGACTCTACATAAATGAACTTTAACTTGTGTCCCTTAGAAACAATATTAAATTTTCATCTTCTATTGCATTGTTGCCTCAAATATTTGAGATATGTTTTAGTCTTCCATGAGTCTTAATCCATAATCTTCTTCTATCCAGGTTCCTTTCAATGATGCGTTATATATCCTTTAACTATGTTTTCCCTTAGCTTCCTTTAAGAGCGTTCCAAGATTATACAAATACTTCTCAAGAATTATCTTCATTTGTTTCCATACTACTCCTAATTTTCCATGATAGTAGTCAACTATTAACTCATTTATAACCCAAGAGCCTCTTCATTTTTGTTGTGTCAAATAGTGATATGGTTCAGTGCCCATACAATCATAGCTACTTCTTCACATTCACATCTTGCTCATGCTCATATTTCTGCTCAAATAGAAGTAGATCTTATATTAATGTTGTTGTCTTGTAACTCCTCAAACCATGATCTTTGCTAAATAACCTTTTGTTGTTGGTCGTAAGACTCATCTTCATAAGTTTCTAATTCTTTTGGGAATACTTATTGGGTATGGATCATACCACACTTTATTAGCATCTATAACACTTTGCAACATTGTGTACTCTTAAGCATACTGCACACTCGCCCTTTCCTTTGTCTTGTTGACTTCAAGTTTTAAATATACAAACAATGATGGCATTTTGATTTTCTTTGCCAGGTTTATGATTTCTCTTAGCTTGGGGACACCAAGAGTAAAATTCCTATGTTCTTCAATACTCATGAGGTCATTACCTGGAAAAAATTAATTCTTCCCTGAATCCTCCTTTCTTTCTTTTTCTCGTATTTTCTGTTGAGGGGGAATTTAGTAGATTATCAAAATAGCATTGGAAAACTTCCAAGATCATCATCACTCAATTATTCAGGTTGGTACGCTATTGAATATTCATCACCATCATCATTTTTTTTTGTAACCAAAACTTCTTCATTCTTTTATTTAGAATACTATTTTTTCATTTTCTTTTCATTGGCTAATGAACTATTTATTTGCAAGACATCATCAAGAACTACACTTGTTTCATATTCTCTTTTAGGAATTCTCCTTTCTTGAGCTTGATCCACCTTATATGAAAAACTTTGGTTTTCACATTCCTTATTAGAAATTTCACTCATCATTATTCTATTCTCAACTTCATCAATTTTGGGTGCAATATATTTATCATCTTTCTTTTTTTGTACTTCATATTTCCTCCATATCTTATTATATCTTTCTTCTTGGATATTGAAATTTTTCATAGAATATTTTGACAGTTTGCAGTCACTATCTTTATGACCGTAACAGTTCTAATTGTGGTGTTATCACATAAAATTGTCCATAGTCACGAGTGACATCCATGAACGTAGGCGAGAAGGCAGGTGCAGTTTTCAGCAGCAAGGATTTCCCCCTTGAGCAGTTCAGTTTAGCGCCACCTCTAAACATAGTTGGAAGGAGTCCACAATTGGCAGGCAGATAAATATTTGGTGGGGGAACTAAAATATACGAAGCTCCCAGATCTCAGATCTTGTTTATATCAACGACCTCAAACCATTTCGGGTCCGCAACATGCTCGGGTGTTAAAAGGCCTTGTCCGGGCCGAAATCCTAATCATAGTTTTGCGGGGTGGCTACGTGGCGAGAAGTGGTGCATTTAAGGCCCTAAAGTAGTGTGGGACTAAACCTCTTCCCACGGCCCCGAAATCGCGTGCACGTATGATGTTGTATCCAACAACGACAGGTGGTCCCTCGATAGTCATCCCGTTACACTCCAATCCCGAGAAGGGTTTATTTAATGAGCAATGACTAGTAATTGAAACCTCATATTAGTCCATAAATAGAAAGCTTGGAAGCTATGGTCGAGGAGGTAGAAATATCAGCCCTATTATCACTCTGTAAATTCCCAGAGGTTGTTGAAAGTTAGAAGAAATTTACGAGAGGTAACTTTATCCAACCACTTCGAAATTGGGATCTAGCCCTGTCAGTTTCAGAGAGGGATCTCTTTGTAAGATTCAACTTTGTTTCAAAATTCAGATATTGGGCTAGTTAAAATAATAGGAACGAGTTGTTTTTTTTTTATAAAATGGCTGAAATGTCTCTTACGCATCCATTGGGATATGGGGTTTGTTTTATAAAATTTGAGACTAACTAACAGATTTTAAAAGGTATTCTCACAGGGCAGGATAATGCAACTGCTGGATTCTTTAGCATAAAAATGATGTAAAGCAGAGAAGATGAGATAATCAATTATAACCAAGAAGGATTTAAGAATTTCTTAATTATAACATCAGAAGAAAACATTTAGATCATTTAAAGTCAAAATTAGAGTATACGAGGATAAATTCTGCAATTTTCGCTACTTCCAAATGATCAAATTTAGAAAAACAAAATGAATACTGGGAGAGATAAACATTCAACAAATATGAGAAAACTTCACCAACAACTAACATGAGAGAATCCTGTGAAACATCCCTTTTATTACTGGTAGATCTTTGATAAAAATTACAGTGCTTACAGCTTGCTTGGGCATAAAGATCAACCCCCAATACTTCTAAGTTCAAAGTATTTATAATCAAATTACAAACGACCCTGTCATTAATTATCAGGACGTGGCAGAATCTAGATCTAATTATCTAGATAACAAGATACAAAAATATAGGAACTGATGATGATCTATTGTATCGTTCATGTTGATTTTGGGGAAGTCCGTTGGTGAATCATCTACCACTACTACATATTGAAAAATTTGTGACGACCACTTGCGATGAAAGTACTCTTTCGTCGCAACATGCAAGAGAATTTTTATTTTTTTTCTAAATCTACCCCGTGTTCGTCGCCATCTCGACGCCTACAGTTTGACTGAACTGTAATGGTCAA
>JASDQU010738981.1:94865-124970 GCA_032191745.1 Picea mariana | reverse complement strand
AGTTTTTCAAACTTTTTCAATTTGATATTTGAGTGTGAGAGGAGAGGGAAATTCGTTTCTTTTTTCCATTCCAGATTATAATGAGAAATCATCATATGTAACAGGTATGGTTGGTATCGGCCCGACCTTACGCTTATAGTTAGATATTACCCGAAGGGGTAGAATAGAAGTTGTCACCAGCCATATCATTTACCAGCCATATTATTTAACTAGGTCAATCATTTATATATAATTTGTATAAGAATAATATCATTTAACTAGGTCAATCATGTATATATAATTTGTATTTTTAAAATTGTCCTTTTAATTATATATCATCTTTTATGAAAATCACTTTCCTATAAATTGTCCTTCTAATTGTATATTAGTTTTTATGGAAATCACTTTTAACCACCAGCCATATTATTTAACTAGGTAAATCATTTATATATAATTTGTATAAGAATAATATCATTTGACTAGTTCAATCATTTATATATAATTTGTATTTTTAAGATTATCCTTTTAATTATATATCATCTTTTATGAAAATCACTTTCCTATAAATTGTCCTTCTAATTGTATATTAATTTTTATGGAAATCACTTTCAACCACCAGCCATATTATTTAACTAGATCAATCATTTATATATAATTTGTATAAGAATAATATCATTTAACTAGGTCAATCATTTATATATAATTTGTATAAGAATAATGATGTAGGTGTGGTGTATGTTAATTATTTTTTTAATTTTTTATTATTAAGTGTTTGGTATTTGGCAGTAACTAATTAAAGTGAAATGTTATTGTGATTATTGATATAATATCAATTGAGGTATATGAAAATTGTAAATTTAATTAAAATGGAAAATATGCAAATCTAATTTTAGTAGATTAAATTAAAGTGAGTTAATAAGTGGAAAAATTTTAATTTTTTTATGAGTTTTTATTTTTTTTTTTGGAAAAGTTTCACTTTCATTTAGTCATTTTTTCAATTTTTTTATGATTTAGGTTTTTTTTAAATGGACCAAAACTTATAAGAACAAAGTTTCAAGGTCAAATACATTAGTCTCATGGAACTATAACTTCCAACACAATTCCTTTTTAATATGGTAATGGAAAAAATATTAAGTTTGTTCACTAATTAACTTATTCCATTAAAATTTGTTCAATATAATTAATATTATTTGTCCTGAATATTCTACAAGTGAAAATATAAACACAGATTCTAAATCATTATATATTAAGCAACACAATTATTTCATCGGGTAATGGAGAAACATAAATGGAGTAATGGAGGACACGACTTTGGGCACTATGCAACCTCCACCACATGCAAATGATGGTACTTGTGTTTCAGATACTAGAAAGTGGATTGTTGGGTCGAAGCCTTATGAGTCATGCTGATAAACTTGTGTTATCATAGATCCTCTTCTGTGACGGTGGTCCCCGATCCAACAATTGTACCCTTCGTCGAATATGGAATGTATAGAATAGGTTCTAGTCTAGTGTCTAATGTTGGTTTTAGGGACAATGTTCTTATTAACTTTTAGTCTTAGAGTTAGGGGTTTTTTCTTCGTCTCTTTGGGAGCTTGTTTGATCAATGTTACCTTCTACTATATTTTTTGGGCCCTTCATGGCTATATAACTCTCTTAACGATAGGGTCGAGTTGGTTTCCAATCCTGGTAGCTCGAACCCTGGACAAACCAGAAATACCTATATTTTTTGTTTACATAAGGTAAAATATAGAACTTAATTATAAAATATATATATTAAGCAACACAATTCCATACTATAAACTAGCATAACCCCTAAGTAGGCAAATGGAAATGTCGAAGTAATGGTTGGTTTTTATATTAATTGTATTCAATGATGCATTGAAATAGACCATTAAATATTATGTGAGTAGATGTGCAAGAGAGAAGAAAACAACTGAGCATTAAATAAATGTGTGCAAATTGAAAGAATAACCTTAACCTTATGTTGTTTGCTTTTCATCTTAAATCAATGTAAAATAAGTCTATGAAGTCTATAGTGTCACAGAAGTAGTGAAGAAGTGTAAGAAATAGGAAAATATAACCACCCACTAAAGATTAAGCCTCGAGTCATATTTCTACCCTTCCCATATCATTCATTTCTTCTCTTCATGTTTTACTCAAATTATCATCTCCTTACAAGGTAAAGTCACCTATTCACTCCTTGATAGACTCAAGATTTTTCTGTTCAAGGGCATGGTATGAACACATTACAGACACAAGCAATTATTGGTATCCTAAGCATCACTAACTACTTAAGCCATTAAACTCTTCAAAGGATGATGTGAGTGTGCCATTTCAATTAAAAGTATAAGGTTTTGAACTTACCCCCAAAGCCTTCCATACTTCAAGCTTCTTCTCAAGGTTCGAAGATAAAAAAGACTTCTATAGCAGAAATACGTCCTTACAAAACCATGTGGACTCACTAGGCTTTAGCCGTGGCTTCCATACAACATAAATATATGAATTTTATTTATTTTTGAGAAGGGTAACAATAAGGGTTTCAATGACATAAAGAGAGAGACAACTACACGTGCGTTTGAGGTAATGGTGGTAGCTACCTATAGTAAGATGCCAAGAGTTTGCAGTACCTTCGATTTCAAAATTGGTAAGACTATATCGCTGGTGGTAAGGAGATAATCTTATACACCATCATTGTCATACACAGGGAATCATTATTTTTATTAAAGATTGCAACCTGTATAAATTAAGGATCGATGTCTGGTCATTGTCTGACATGCATTCAAATCATTGTCAGTGTAATTGCTAACTTAATGCTTACTTTAATTATAAAAATATATCCCTTGAAAATAAATTTACTATTAGTTAAAAACATTCACTGCCATCTAGCATCAAAGTGAAACATTGTACTTTAACCTCACATAAAATTGTTGCCTAACAAAAATGGTTGCCAACCACATCATATAGCAACTCTTGTGCTAATAAATTAATGTGCTCACACTCCACACATTTATTTCCATTACAGCAGGATGCTACAACTCGCACACAACCAAAAACAGTCACCAACGTAGCGGTTACATAGCCACCAATGCACCCATGAAGTTCGTCGTGCAATGAACAAACTATTGATGGATAAACTATAAACTCATTGTTTATTACCGATAGGTGTCTAACCATAATCATTTATGGAAATGCTAAGTGGGATCTGGGTAAACCACCCCAAAAGTGGAGTGATTGATTATTCATTAAAACTCCAAAAAAAACGTAGATACCACTCTGATTCGCAGACCTTAGAGATGCACGAAATTGCTAAACTACCCAGTCATATAATGCATTAAGTTACCCAAACCAACCATAGGAAAACACAGAAACCAAACACTATTATTCACAATAAAATCACTGCTCAAGAATAAGGGAAACTCTGTCACAACGCACGGTTTTCTATCCAAGAAATTGTGGGGTCATTGTTTACAAAAGGAGATCTCTGCCCAAAAACACCATATGCTACTGTGAAACCCATACGCAGGGTTAAAGTTGTCTTGAGAGTAGAGAATGCTGGGAAAATGAATTCACAGGTGGTCACGTTTCATAGGTAAACTCGGCATAGAGGAGGTGAAATCACCAATTACAACGCCAAGAAAAATGCCAAGGCGCTACCTGTGCTGGGCAAGCCATGAGATTCATAGTGTAACTAAAATTCAAGAGAATTTAAAACTTCATAAAAATTTCCATCTCAGCTAGCCAAATTATTGTGTAGTTATAAATATAAAGGGGATTTAGAACTCTATCAAAATTCGTCTCTGCCAGGCTAAATCACTATCAAGAATCGTTGTAAGGAAACAAGATTCATTTAACAACATAGACACTTCCAGCAACCCAGTCATATCATTAAAAAAAACTAAAACAATTCATTATCATACCTCTGCTAGGAATTGATTGAAAATTGTTGTAATTATCATATGTAAAACACAATGGCTATAACATAAGAAGGACGTTGAGCTTGATCACAAAAATCACAGTCAAAGAATAAATAAAAGTAAACTCGCAGGGTAACTTCACCAACGAAATGTAACAAATTGCAGAGGATAACTCGTGGTTGAATGTATTGAAAACACATAGATTAATGAAACACAACGATCAACACCGAGATCATTTAGGACGCAGAGGTAACATAACAAAATCAGTGCCCAAGAACATGTAGAGATCGAACGTAGAGGTGTTAAAATCGGAGAGAGTATTGGGTTGTTCGTTGAGAGGAAGGATAAACAATACACCGAGATAATCAATCAAAACAAGGCGCAAGACAATCACTCAACCAAGAACAATCATCAGGGATAGACAGTTGGGCAAAAAATCCTTCGCTCACCATCCACGCACAGAAACGCAAGGCATTAGAATCTATAGGTCGCTATGCACCGAAGTGACGACCGTTTATTCAGCTCCTGGCCGACTGCTCAGGCATGGACTGGCGAACTAGGGATTAGGACGAAGTAAAAAGCACAACTCTTCACAACAAATCAATAAAATCAATAGGACGGTCACAACATTCAGGGATCGAATGCCAAGGGAATCAAGTCAAGAAGCGAGCTTAAGTCTATGGGGAGATTAATTTCTCAATTAAAATGCTAAGTCCAACACCTTCTTTACACAGTCAAAAGTACAAAATTGAAAGAGTAAGGTCAATAATAATCTACCATGCTGAATGAAAGTAAGCATACCGTAACCCAAGTCGTCCGCTCTGAGTCGTTGTCCCATGCACTCCATGAAGTTTCCGCTTATCGATTGATGAGACTTCACTAGTACCTCAAAGCCAACGCTAGGGGTATTCTTCTTCCCCCTTATCCCCCCGAGCCACAAAGGGGCCATGCACGCTAAAATAGAGAACAACTAGCTCCCAGCTCGCCTCACAAGGCCGAGCTACCACTCCTCACCTTGCTGGGTATCCCAACTCCCACAAGCTAAGTCAGTTGAGTCTAAAATTCTGCAGCGTAATGTTACGCATCACCGAGGAGGTCCATCCTCCTCCTCCTCCCTCCTTTATATAGAGTTTCTAAGTCATTTTGTTTCCCAAATTCCCATTTAATTTATTGTTGAATAATTTAATTCAGAAAAATCCTCCCCGTACATGTGTCACCCATCCCCTTCATTGCACCAGAAATTAATTTCATTAATTATTTAATTACTCCTATTTCCCTCACCCACCTAAAAGCAATCCTAGAATCGCTCTTAGGTGTCCCCATATTCCCTTACACATTTTAATGACTTACCCCCTTACTAATTTACTAGTTGAGTTCAATTTAGAAAGTTCTTAATCGCAAGATACCTTACTAAATTAGTCATTCTGTTTTTTCCTTATGTTTCTCTTTCTCTTTATGTTTCCCCCTTTTTCCCTTAGTTTCCTAATTCTTTTAAATTTCCCCTTTCCCTTTTCATCTAAAACTCAAATTGACAAGTGTAGAAAATTACCTCTTTTCCCTTTTCCCTTTTTAATTAATAACTTTTTAATTAGCAAATGTAACAAAACAATTATTCCTTTTTTTGTTTTTTTTAATTTTATCCCCATAAATATTTTTATAAATTAATTGTATTGCTTACCCCGTTCTCGTCACATGTTTAATGATGATTATTAGTATTTTTTTTTTCCACATGTATCACTTAGACCTAGATTTTATTTTCCTAAGTTGGGCGACATTTTATTAGGGAAGTGTTTTTAAATATTTCTTATCACATTATTCGTTCTAAGGCCATCTAGGTTTATTCACTTATTATTTAACAATGTGACGTGCCCTTCAAGATGCACTAGGTGCTCCAAGGGTGCCAATCACCTCATTTAGTTTCCCTTGTGCGACGTGCCCTTTAGGACGCACTACGTGCTCCAAGGGTGTCACTCACCTCTTTTCGTTTTTCTTGCGCGACGTGCCCTTCAGAACGCACTATGTGCTCCAAGGGTGCCACTCGCCTCTTGAGTGACTTGGTAGACATCAAAAACCCTTGGAGTCAATACTCTCCCAGGTGATCCTGTTGGAGACTAAGAGCCTCTAAAGAATAAAACCCCTACCTTATTGCGCGCCCCCTAGAATCATCGTGAGCGACTGTCGCAGTCTTCCCTCATGACATCGTGGGTCTTCTCGAACTAGGTAGTCGTTAACCTACAGTTCGAGCCACGGCGAGAGTGCTAGTAGTTTATGGCAGGGTTGTTGTCCACACCTCTCCCTCAACGTATCTGGAGGTCGTGCGTGACCCCTCTACTCCAAATGTGACTCTGGTTGGAAAGCTATCGTCAACCTGTATCATCGACGAATCATGTCAGAAATAAAATCCATAATCATAACAACTAATCAGATGCACATAAGTCATATATATAAAATAGTCAAACCCCAATAGTCAACTCCCTAACTCGATCCAGAGTCCAAGGGGTTTCATCGATGCCTCTGCATCCTTGAGGTCCAAAATCTACACACTCAGGAAAATCGAGTCAACATCACATGTTTGTGTCAATACAACAACATAACATGTCATCAATCCATAATGCCTCATAATCATAATCAAACGCCTAATAGTATAATAATCCAGATCACTTGCAAGAAAGTGTCCTCAAAGAATAATTCCTCTTAGTGCGCACAAGAGAGGGATGTTACATACACCCCCTCTTGGTCTAAACTTCGTCCCGAAGTTTCACAGTATATAAGTGTCAAAATAATGTGTATCACAGTATGATAAGTCTATCTATCCCAAAAAAATGTAAATTGTTGCTGCATATCATATGCGTCCTCCGAGGTCGCCGGGTGCAGACTATAGTTGTCCCACTGGACCTTGACCTCATCTATTGTTCGACGTTGTAGCTGTCGAATGCGATATCCAGGATGCGGATCAGCTCAGCCATGAGTGCACCCTCATCCGACACCGACAAGGTTCTTAAGTAAAAACATGTGTAGGATCACTAATCATAATGTCTCAAACAGAGACGTGAAATACATCGTGCATACGCCTCAAGAATCAAGCAAGGCTAGTCATTAGACCACGAGCCTCTCTTTTCCAAAATATCGTAGGATCCCACGAACCTAGGAGATATTTTATCCCCTTTTTCCAAACTTGATCGAACTCTTATGCAGTTTTAGCTGCAAAAATACTCGATCGCCACATCATAACTACAGTTGACACGACGTGCATCGACATAACTCTTCTTCCGATCCTGCGCTTCCTTGATCCTTTGTCTTATATTTTTCATTTAACCTTCCATTTCTTAGATCGCTTCTAGTCCCACCAGGACCCTATCCTCAAGCTGATCCCAACTCAAAGGTGTTCGACATGGTCGCCCATAAAGAAACTCGAAGGGCGCCACCTTAATGGTGCTTTGGTAAATTTTGTTATAAGCGAATTCTACCAGTGACAAGAATTCTTCCCAATGCTTTTGTTGGTCCATCACGTACATGCACAACATGTCTTCGAAGACTTGGTTTGTTCGTTTGGTATGCACGTCTATCTCAGGGTGATATGCAGTACTAAAGTTAAGTTGGGTTCCCAAGACCTCTTGGAAACTAGTCCAAAATCGTCCAGTAAACATTGATCCTCGATCGGATATAATCCTCTTAGGAACGCCATGCAGCCTCACAATATCATTGATGAAAACTCTAGCTATGTTAGTTTCCCAATACATCATATGCACCAGAATAAAATGATCACTCTTCATCAGAGTGTCAAATACCACAAAAATCGAGTCGTGTCTCCTTGCCTTCAGTGGCAATCCAACAATGAAATCCATCAGAATAACCTCCCATTTCGATTCTGGAATAGCGTGTGGTTGTAGTAATCTTGTTGGATGTCTATGTTCAGCCTTTACCTGCTGACATTCTACACATCTGGCCACATAGTTAACTATGTTTTCCTTCATTCCCTTCCATAAGAATAAGGGTTTAAGGTTCGCCCTCATCTTTGTGACTCCCGGGTGAGCCATGTATACTACTCGGTGAGACTCATTTAGGATCAAACTCCTCAACTCGTCGTTCAGTGGTACGTAAATCTGACTTTTAAACCTTAATAATCCATCGTCGTCAAACGTAAATCCTTCAAATATTGGTACCATAATTGCATTTTGTCCGATGAAATCCTCGACCTCTTTGTACCAATCATTGTCACGTGGTAAGGCTAGAATATTTTCATGTAGATTCGTCTGAAGAGGAAACACCAAAAAGATGTGTGGTCTCTAACTCAATGCATATGCCACTTGGTTCATTGTTCCCTTTATGTAAGTAACATTGAAGTCGTACTCGCTGAGAAATTTCGACCAACATCATTGTCGCGCGTTCAAGTCGCTTTKCGTAAAGATGTGTTGTAGTCTACAGTGGTCCGTTTTTAGTTCAAATTTCCATCCAACAAGGTAGTGTCTCCAAACATTCAAGGCATATACAATGTCTAACAACACCAAATCATGTGTCGCATAGTTCTCCCCATGCCTTCTCAGTTTCCTCGAGATGTAAGCAATCACTCAACCGTCTTTCATCAAGACTCTGCCTAAGCCTTCCTTGGATTCGTCAGTGCATACCAAGAAGTTTGCATCCATGTCTGGGACCTTTAGTAGCGATGTCGTTGTCAACAACTCCTTGAGCCTCCGAAATGCTTCTGTGCATTTCTTGGTCCAAACAAACTTCTTATTCTTCTTCTATAATTCCATAATCGGATTTTCTATCTTCGCAAATCCCTCAACGAACTATCGATAGTATCCTTCTAAAACCATGAAGCTACGCACTTCCAAGACATTCGTTGGCACAGGCCATTGCCTAATAGCATAGACCTTTGTTGGATCTACGGTAATACCTTCGTCCGAGATGACGTTCCCTAAGTAGTGAATCTTCAATTGATAAAATGAGCATTTGGACAATTTCCCATACAATTTGTTCTCTCACAAACACTTTAGTACCAAGCACAAGTGCTTGTCATGCTCCTCCGTTGTCCGAGAGTAAATCAAAATCACGTCAATGAATACTTGGGACAACTTGTCCAAGTAATCATGGCACACCCCATTCATGAAACTCATAAATACCACTGGGGCGTTTGTTAGTGAAAACGGTAAAACAATAAACTCATAAGGTCAAAACCTCGTCTTAAAGGCGGTCATAGGGACATCAACCTCCTTGATCCATAAATGGTGATACCCTGATCGCAAATTGACCTTTGAAAACACTGTAGCACCCTTCATTTGATCAAACAGATCATCAATCCTCGACAACGGATATTGATTCTTGATTGTTGCCTTGTTCAATTGATGGTAGTCAATTTAGAGTCTCCATGACCCATTCTTCTTTCGTATGAAAATAACAGGCGCACCCCATGGTGACACACTCGGATGTATAAGTCCCAGGTCCAACAACTCTTTCAATTGCATTCTCAACTCCTATAACTCCGGGGTTGACATACGATAAGGCGTTCTCGCTATTGGTTCAGTCTTTAGTTTTAGGTCTATGGTAAACTCCAATCAGGGATGATTTTAGGGGCTAAATTTTGCTCATGGGCTAATTTTCCATGGTTTTTCCAAAAACGAGATTCGCTATTTTAAAAATGATTCACCCAAATTCTATAGGATAAAATTATTTTACCTTAAAAATTGCCAGAAGTTTATAAAAACTATATAAAATACTTAAAAATTTGAAAATTTTTACAAAAATATCGCCAAACATTTATAGTTGACATATGAAGGATTAGTAAGATTCGCCAAGGTTTCTACATTTTAAAATAAATTTCCATCCTTAAAATCATCCCTGACTCCAATTCCCTCTCCGGCGGTGTCGCGGATAACTCCTTGGCTCTAACCTACAATCATGCGTCTCTAACCCTCATCATCTACCAATCTCAACTGTTTCGTCTTACATTTGAGTATCGCCTCATGCGATTCCAACCAGTCCATACCAATCACGACGTCATAATATCCTAATATCGTGACGTACAGGTTGGCCCTGGTGATAAACTCTCCTAGGTTAAGGGTACAACCCATAACATTTCCTCCAACCTTCTCTTTGGCTCTCGAAGCCATCTCTACAAAGCTAAACTCATCTTGTTCGACTGCCTTTACCTTAATCCTTTTTAGCGCTGCACCATAAATGAAACTCTCAGTAGCACTGGGATCTATCATAAAACTATGGGTCTGATCACCGATGGTACCTGACGTCTCGAGCACAGTCAATTGATGCTCTTCCTAGCAGTTATTCACCGTTGCATGAATCTGATGGGCCTTGCCCAAAACTCCCACGGTAGTGGGTTTGGCTGATCCAGAAGCTCTAGCCCCTTCCTCTAGGTAGTAATATTGGTAATGTGGCTCCCCACTATCCAACACACTTTATTCAGTCTAGTATTCCTGGTACCCACAGTAGAAGCTGAATTCTAACAATAAGGCCCAACTCAAACTTCTTGACCTTAAGTTTCTAGGTAATTTGGTGTGGAGCATACCGAAGCAGCTCCAAAACGAGCCTCTTACTCAGGAACCGTGCGGCTGCCTTGTCACAAGGCATCGAACGCATTGAGATGACGCTCAATGAATTCCTCAGAAAGATACCTCTCTTAGAACCGTTCCTCGAACAGTTCCCATGACACGTCGTCGACGACCATGTTCAAATGTGGTAGGAGCGTCTCTCGTCATAGAAGAACGATCACCTTTAGTTGAAAGAACACCATGTGGACCTTCATGCTGGAGGTCATAATCACGAAGAGTGAAGCACAACACCTTGCTCTACAATCGTGCCTCGACGATACAGCCATTCGCGACACTCGTGCACTCGAGAAATAAACTCTCTCGAGTTCTCGGTAGATGCTAACGTTACTAGCTAGGGTGCGCTATGGAGCCTCAGGGTACAGGTGCCCTGGCCTCATCTTAGTACCTATGGTGAATAAAGGCCCTTTGACATTACCTGGAAGGGCCTTGTCTGACCATCATCATCCCTTACAAGAAGAAAATCCAGCCCAAGGACTTGTTCTTCCCCTTGGGGGTTCGACTCTGAGGGTGCGGGAACTTCTGGAGGCATCACACCTCCTTCCATAGCACCACGTTGTGAACCTCTATGGTGTCCTCTAAATGCAATCAACACATGGACATGTTAAGGTTTTTAATTAACGCAAGGGTTAACACTCACGATTTTACTGCAGTGGAAATCCTGGCGATCCATAGTCGCAGGGTTGAACGCACTCTGATNCTTCCCCTTGGGGGTTCGACTCTGAGGGTGCGGGAACTTCTGGAGGCATCACACCTCCTTCCATAGCACCACGTTGTGAACCTCTATGGTGTCCTCTAAATGCAATCACCACATGGACATGTTAAGGTTTTTAATTAACGCAAGGGTTAACACTCACGATTTTACTGCAGTGGAAATCCTGGCGATCCATAGTCGCAGGGTTGAACGCACTCTGATACCATATGTAACAACCCCTCTTCGTTACGACAACGTACGACGCATAACTAGTGATAAAAAAAAAAAATCTGCAGGAAGGTAATAGTAACAACACCATCAATGAACGAACAAAGTAACGTGCATAAGTGATTAACAACCATCGAACATTGGTGGCCTTCCATCGAGCACCACAAGGTTCTATTCTAAAATTTTAGTATCTTCTTGTAGGGATCTATTCATTAACAAAGTCTAACTTTCTTACATTTAAATATGCAATATCCTCCATTGTGAATTTGACGTAGACTCTCCAATTGTAGTTTAATGATCAACTACAAGAATTCAAGTTTCTTTTCCTAGACTCCATTCTTCCCTTTCCTATGTACTCTTGGTCGAGTTGAATCCTTTCACTCTGAACTAGAGTCTTCAAGTATTACCTCACTTTTCAAGACATGCATTCCTGCTCCAATTTCCATCTCTACACACAAGGGTTTGAGAACGCCAGTTAAGAATATGAGAGCCTTATCATCATGACCATTATCTCTTCTAACGTGTTGCAATATTTTATCCACTTGACGAAATCATTAAATCCCTAAGATTTTAAATTCCAAAGGCAATCTAGTAAATAATTCACCTTTGATTTGGCCTATAAATAAATTTTATTATCGCGGTTCACCGCTACCCAACTCATTAATCATTGTAATCCAATTAATGAAATAGCATCCTACTAGTATTTGGATACTATACCTCCCTTAAGAACAAAAGCTAACCACCCACTAAAGATTAAGCATCGAGTCATAATTCTACCCTTCCCATATCATTCATTTCTTCTCTTCATCTCATTAGAAGGTAAAGTCACCTATTCACTCCTTGATAGACTCAAGATTTTTCTGTTCAAGGGCATGGTATGAACACCTTACAGACACAAGCAATTACTGGTATCCTAAGCATTACTAACTAATTAAGCCACTAAACTCTTCCAAGGATGATGTGAGTGTGCCATTTCAATTAAAAGTATAAGGTTCTGAAATTACCCCTAAAGTCTCCCATATTTCAAGTTTCTTCTCAAGGTTCGAAGATAAACAAGACTTCTATAGAAGAACTACATCCTTACAAAACCAAGTGGACTCACTAGGCCTTAGTCATGGCTTCCATACAACATAAATATATAAATTTTAGTTATTTTTGAGAAGGGTAACAATAAGGGTTTTAGTGACATAAAGAGAGAGACGGCTACACCTTTGTTTGAGGTAATGATGGTAGCTACCTGCAGTAAGATGCCAAGAGTTTTCAGTAACTTCAATTTCAAAAATGGTAAGACTATATCACCGGTGGTAAGGAGATAATCTTATACACCATCGTTGTCATACATAGGGAATCATTATTTTTATTAAATATTGTGGCCTGTATAAATTAAGGATCGATGTATGGTCTTTGTATGACATGCATTCAAATCGTTGTCAGTGTAATTTCTAACTCAATGCTTACTTTAATTATAAAAATTTGTCCCTTGAAAATAAATTTATTGTCAGTTAAAAACAGTCGCTTCCATATAGCATCACAGTGAAACATTGTCCTTTAACCTCACATAAAATTGATGCCTAACAAAAATGGCTTCCAACCACATTATATAGAAACTCCTGTGCTAATCAATTAATGTGCTAACACTCCACACATCGTTGTCCATTACAATAGGACGCTACAACTTGCACACAACCAAAAATAGTCACCAACGTAGCGGTTACACAACCACCAACACACCCATGAAGTTCGTCATGCAATGAACAAAATATTGATGGATAAACTATAAACTCGATGTTTGTTACCGACAGGTATCTAACCATAATCGTTTATGGAGACTCTAAGTGGGAGCTGGGTAAACCGCTCCAAATGTGGAGTGGCAGGTTATTCATTAAAACTCCAAAAAAAACGCAGATACCAATCCGATTCGCAAACTTGAGAGATGCACAAAATTGCTAAACTACCCAGTCATATAATGCATTAAGTTACCCAACCCAACCACATGCAAACGCAACAACCAAACGTTTTTATTCAGAATAAAATTGTTCGAATAAGGGAAACTTTGTCCCAACGCACAGTTTGTTATCCAAGAAACTGTCGGGTCACTGTTTACAAAATGAGATCGTTGCCCAAAAACACCAGATGCTACTGTGCAACCCATACGCAGGGTTAAAGTTGTCTTGAGAGTAGAGAACGCTGGAAAAATAGATTCACAGGCGGTTATGTTTCACAGGTAAACTCATGGCATAGAGGAGGTGAAATCATCAATTACGATGCCAAGAAAAATGCCAGGGTGCTACCTGTGTTGGGCAAGCCATGAGATTCACAATGTAACTAAAATTCAAGAGAAATTAAAACTTCATAAAAATTTCCATCTCAACTAGGCAATTTACTATGTAGTTATAAATATAAAGGGGATTTATAACTCTATCAAAATTCATCTCTGTCGGGCTAAATCGCTATCAAGAATCATTGTAAAGGAAACGAGATTCATTTAACAACACATACACTTCCAGCAACCCAGTCATATCATTAACAAAAATGCAGACGATTCATTATCATACCTCTGCTAGAAATTGATTGCAAATCACTGTCATTAGCATATGTAAAACACAATGGCTATAACATAAGAAGGACGTTGATTTTGATCACGAAAATCTCAGTCAAAGAATATTTAAAAGTAAACTCGCAGGATAACTTTGTCAACGAAATGTAACAAATTGCAGAGGACAACTCATGGTTGAATGTATTTAAAACACAGAGATTAATGAAACACAACGATTAGCACCGAGATCATTTAGGACGCAGAGGTAACATACCAAAAGTAGAGCCCAAGCACATGCAGAGATCGAACGCAGAGGTGTTAAAATCGCAGAGAGTATTAGGTTGTTCGTTGAGAGGAAGGATAAACAATATGAAGATATAATCAGTCACAACAAGGCGCAAGACAATCACTCAACCAAGAACAATCATCAGGGATAGATAGCTAGGCAAAACATCCTTCGCTCACCATCCACACATAGAAAAGTAGGGCATGAGAATCTATAGGTCGCTATGCACCAAAGTGATGATCGTCGATTTGGTTCCTGGCCGACTGCTCAGGCATGGACTAACGAACTAGAGATGAGTACGAAGTAAAAATCACAACTCTTCACAACAAATCAATAAAACCAATAAGACAATCACAACATTCAAGGATCGAATGCCAAGAGAATCATGTCAAGCAGTGAGCTTAAGGCTATGGGGAAATTAAGATCTCAATTAAAATGCTAAGTCCAACACCTTCTATACACAGTTTAAAGTATATAATTGAAAGCATAAGGCCAATAATAATCTACCATGTAGAATGAAAGTAAGCATACCATAGCCCAAGTCGTACGCTCTGAGTCGTTGTCCTGCACGCTTCGTGCAGCTCCCACTTGCCGACCGATGAGAGTTCATCGGTACCTCCCAACCAACGCTAGGGGTACTCTTCTTCCCCCTTAGCCCCCTGAACCGCAAAGGGGCCACACATGCTAAACTAGAGAATAGCTAGCTCCCAGCTCGCCTCGCAAGGCCGAGCTACCACTCCTCACCAAGTTGGGTATCCCAACTCCCACAAGCTAAGTGAGTCAAGTCCAAAATTCTGCAGCATAATGTTATGCATCACCGAGGATGTCCATCATCCTCCTCCTCCCTCCTTTATATAGAGTTTCTAAGTCATTTTCTTTCCCAAATTCCCATTTAATTTATTTTTGAATAATTTAATTTAGAAAAATCCTCCCCGTACATGTGTCACCCATCCCCTTTGTTGCACCAAAAATTAATTTCATTAATTATTTAATTACTCATATTTACCTCACCCACCTAAAAGCATTCCTAGAATCGCTCCTAGGTGTCCTCATATTCCCTTACACATTTTAATGACTTACCCCCTTACTAATTTACTAGTTGAGTTCAATTTAGAAAGTTCTTAAATGCAAGATACATTTTTTTTTTTTGTTAGTTTGTTCGTGACATGTGGGACTAACCTGTGGCTAAGAAACCATGACTCAGGGGAATCTAAGTCGTCAAAATTACCCAGGGATCGCACCTGGCCTGAGCCACACCAACCCTTAACATGAATGGATTTTTTTTCCCCGCGGGTTTCGAACCGGTGACTTTAACATCACGGAGCGCCTTAATATCACACTCTGTCACCGACTATCCTACACCTCGGAGACTAAATGCAAGATACCTTACTAAGTTAGTCATTCTGCTCTTTCCTTATGTTTCTCTTTCTCTTTATGTTTCCCCCTTTTTCCCTTAGTTTCCTAATTCTTTTAAATTTCCCCTTTCCCTTTTCATCTAAAACTCAAATTGGCAAGTGTAGAAAATTACCTCTTTTCCCTTTTCCCTTTTTAATTAATAACTTTTTAATTAGCATATGTAACAAAACAATTATTCCTTTTTTTTTTTTTTAATTTTATCCCCCAAAATATATTTATAAATTAATTGTATTGCTTACCCCCTTCTCGTCACATGTTTAATGATGATTATTAGTATTATTTATTTTATTTATTTTATTTATTTATTTATTTTCCACAAGTATCACTTAGACCTAGATTTTATTTTCCTAGGCTAGGCTACATTTTATTAGGGAAGTGTTTTTAAATCTTTCTTATCACATTATTCGTTCTAAGGCCATCTAAGTTTATTCACTTATTAGTTAACAACACGACGTGCCCTTCAGGATGCACTAGGTGCTCCAAGGGTGCCAATCGCCTCATTATGTTTCCCTTGCACGACGTGCCCTTCAAGACGCACTACATGCTCCAAGGGTGCCACTCACCTCTTTCTATTTTTCTTGTGCAATGTGCCCTTCAAGACACACTGCGTGCTCCAAGGGTGCCACTCGCCTCTTGACTGACTTGGTAGACATCAAAAACCCCTGGAGTCAATACTCCACCAGGTGATCCTGTGGGAGACTAAGGGCCTCTAAGGAATAAGGCACATGCCTTATTGTGCACCCCTTAGAATTATCGTGAGAGACTATCATAGTCTTCCCTCACGGTATCGTGGGTCTTCTCGAACTAGGTAGTCGTTAACCTACAGTTCGATCCACGACAGGAGTGCTAGTAGGCTGTGGCAGGGATGTTGTCCACACCTCTCCCTCAATGTCTCTATCAGTCATGCATGGCCCCTCTACTCCACATATGAGTCTGGTCGGCAAGCTATCGCCAACCTGCATCATCAACGAATCATGTTAGAAATAAAATCCATAATCATAACATCTAATCAGTTGCACATAAGTCATATATATACAACAACCAAACCCTAATAGTACACTCCCTGACTCGATCTGGAGTCCAAGGGGTTTCATCAATGCATTTGCATCCTCGAGGTCCAAAATCCTACACACTCAGGAAAACCGAGTCAATAGCACCTATCTGTGTCAGTACAACAACATAACATGTCATCAATCCATAACGCCTCATAATCATAATCAAATGCCTAATAGTATAATAATCTAGATCACTTGCAAGAAAGTGTCCTCAAAGAATAAGTATGCTCAGTGCGTGCAAGAGCAGGATGTTACAACAAAGCACCCCCCATAATGTAAGGTCAACACTACAACCTAAAATATCCTTCAATTCAAGAGTTCTCTTTTAGGTCTCAGTTCCATTCTTCCTTAATATGGTGGTTTCTTGACTAATAGATATAGCAAGACCAAGGATATCAACAACATAGTTAGTAGGTAAAGTTGATAGCTCATTGATAGGAGTAAACTTGAAGTTGTGGTTTTCAATTAAATGATCAACCTTGTTGTAGGGATCTATAACTAAGGTATAATCTAGAGTGATTTCCCAATCATTTTCTAAATGGTTGTATTCCTTGTTGATAGGTTTGATCAACCCTCTAGAGATTAGGTAAAATTTACCAATTTGTATTGAAGGGTGGAAATGTAATGGTTGTGTATTAAAGCAGGTAATGTGGATCTCAGTATTTTCATTAGCAATTACATCAAATCTGAATACTTGACCAACTCCCTTGGAATTTGTGAAAGTACGTATATCACGCTTTGAAATGATTTTAGCTTTGATGGTCCATGAATGCATGCATGCATTCAAAGAGTTGATAGGGATTATTTTTTGAGGCATGTCATTTGTTTGTAATGTGTGCATGGTAGAATGACGTGCATTTGTGTGTTGTCATGGATCACCAAGGATGTCAACTTTTAGAGCTAGAGCTAGAATATTAGTAACTATAACCAACCTACAAAATAGAAGAAGTTATGGTAGGTATTGATAAGGTATTACAAAAACATTAATTAATGAAAAGCATGTAAAAATATTGTATGTGAGAATTCAGACTTGTTTTGTTGGGTAGATCTACAAGTGAAGTTGTTAAGTTAAACCATTGAGCCATTTTCAATTTTCTCTGATGTGAAATAATCCACAAGGCTTGAAGAAAAGATGCTTTCTATAGAAGCACTTCCATCAAAGAGGAGTACAATATATATTTTTATTGAACTTTTTTTTATGTCTAGAACTTGTAGGATAGGCATGAATTCTTTTTCACCATTTTGTATTTTTGTTACAGCCTTGTCTGTTAAGATCAAAGACATTGTATTGGAATGTGTTTCTGTCAGAAGAGGTATATGATGGAAATCTATACTTTCCTAAGAACATGTCCACATGAATATATTAGTACAATTAGATACATGGATATGAATGTGATCTATGAAAAAAATGTTAAGATCTGCCATTACACCCAAACCCACAGGTGTTAGTAAACTTCCAAATCAACACCATCACCTTGAGTGGGCGGTTAGTCCCATGTTCCCAGCGTGGCGGTTAGTCTATGAGAGGTGTGGCAGTTAGTCCAACACCCTTAGTCCACGAGAGGTGTGACGGTTAGTCCAACACCCCCCCTCCGACGTAACTCGAGGGAATTGAACCTGGGCCAAGGCTCCGATACCATGTTAAGATTTTCCATTACACCAAAACCCACAGGTGTTAGTAAACTTCCAAATCAACAACATCACCTTGAGTGGGCGGTTAGTCCCATGTTCCCAGCATGGCGGTTAGTCCACGAGAAGTGCGGCGGTTAGTCCAACAAAAAATATATTTTATCTATGATTTCCATTATACAACATGTGGAATAAAAGGTACATCTAAGCTTTGGTAATTTATAAATTAGCTTGATGGTGTAAATATATGAATGCCATAGATTATAAATTTTTTAGTATTTAAATAACATATTTCATAAATTAGTTTATTGTATGTTTATTATTTAAATAAAATTTCAAATTATTTAATAAAAATAATATAACTATAGAAAAAAATATTTTTTAAAGAATAATGCAAAATATATTAAGAAAGTTCTATATACTTATGTTGAATATTTGAATAAGAATGCAAAATATATTAAGAAAGTGATACATGCCTATGCTGGTAATTTGTTTGATAGTGAGAATAACAATTATAATATTGTGTGTAACATTTGATTAGGATATAGTACATGAACAGGCATTTAAATTTAGAGATGTCTGAATTTTTTTTTAGTGTTATCATATTATTTGTAAAGATATAAAAAAAAAATTGATATGTTTTGCAAAATAAGTTTGAAAAGGTTATGAAATTACAATATTAAATATATATACATAGGAATAATTCGTAAATGTGTGTCATTGTATTTGTTTATATTAAAAGGAAAATATTTTTTTTTTTTTTTTAGAAAAATGCATTGAAACTAATTTATGGAAAGTTAAAAAGTTAAAAAAAAAACATAAATATAAAATTCACATGATGCATATTGTTAATATAAAGGATGTAAGATTCTAAAATTCACATGATGCATATTGTTAATATAAAGGATGTAAGATTCTATGTATATATTGTTAGATAATTTATATCATGTATATTGAGATATAATTTATAGGTTGAAATATATTATATATATATTAAGTGTTATGCGGGTATTTTATGAATGTGATGATATTTAATGCAAAGACATGAAAATGATTTATATGTTTTGTAAAATAAGTATATTTATAGTCATCTAAATTAATAAATTTGTTGGGCATTGTATTTGTTTGTTAATATTAAAATGATTTTTTTTTTTGTTTTTAAATTATTGTGAGTTAATAGTTTTTAATAGTATGAAAGTGTACTATTTATTAAAGTATTTTATTGTATTCTAGGAGAGTAGTTATACGGAAAACCAAAATACATATTTCACAAATTCTCATTAAATAGAATGTATTTAAATATGAATATAGCACATGTTAGAAATGAAAAAGTGCTTAATACTCCCGTGATGTATATTATTAGAGAATTTTATTTTTTTTTAAAGTATGAAAATAGTCTAAATAAAATATCTAAGGGAAAGAAAAATATTCCATACTTGATACTACCATGATATATATACTTTGGAGAAAACTATACAAGTAGAACAAGTTGAGTAGCTAATTGTGTTTTTTAATCTTATAGACTTTTTTATCTTTAGTTTTGCACTCTTTGATATTCTTTTCATGAGGGGATTTAAGACCATTTTGAGTTAAACCTTGTTTTGATTCATGTTTCAATGCATTTGCTATGTTGTCATATATTAGTACAAAACTTGTAGAGAATGGACCATTTGTTGTGAAACTAGAGATGAATATTATTTGTTTATCTTAAACATTGTATGTAGAGAATGGACCATTTGTTGTGAAGCCAGAGATGAATATCGTTTGTTTATCTGAAACATTGTATTTGTGTGCAATCTCCACTTTTAATTCTAGTATGGAAAGATTACCCTTTCCTAGATGGATAACTTTGATTTGGAATTGTCTTCTATGTAGATATAATTCATCCAAAATATGGCAGGTGTAAATTGTCTAACGCTTATTTGGGTCCATCAGTGTTATAGGTGTTTTTTCCATGGTTTTCAAAGTTGACTATCTAAAATAGAATATAAAGAAAGAAACAGGAAGAATAAGTTCTGTATGACAATGCAATTTTTGAGAAGAGACAAATATTGTAGAAGGAAAAATAGCAAGAGGTAAAAAAATACATAAAAAGAAAAGTATATATATATATATATATATATATATATATATATATATATAAGGGTGATCAAAAAAATTTAATTAGTATAATTAGTTTAAATACATGCAATTTGTAAAATAAATTGTTAGAAGTAAATGAGAAAAATCAATTGTTTAAAGTAAAGGAATAATATAAGGAAAATGAATAAAATGTATAAGTATATAGGGTGAGTAATTTCATAAATAGATAAAATATCAAAGTGTATAGGGTGAGTAATTTTGGAAAAGGGCGATTGATTTCATAATGCATAGTTGTATATAGTTGTCTAAGTATATAGGGGGAGTAATTTCATAATGTATTGTTGTATATAGTTGATGGAAGGTCCTTCGTTAAATTCCCATTGTCAGTGTACCATCCAACTCGGGATGTATAAGGGAGGATTCATAAATCCACACTACCCTTACTTCTGACATAAGATAACATTTCTCACCCATCACATTCTGAGTTTGAATAAGAGCTTCAAGTGATACTTTGTAATGTAATGGAACTAATACAATTAAAATATAATAGTTCAATAAACAAAAGTAAATTGAAATCTAGATATGAGTATATAGTAAGAAGAAAATATATTACTTTGGATATAAATATATTCAAGCTAACTTAATGAAAATGAGGACTATAATATGTTCGTATTTAGATGAGAATATATTAATTATAAAATAAATGACTTTGGATAAAAACAAATGAAAAACAAAAGTTCTTAAAAACAATGTAAATCAATTACTAAGCATGAGTTAGATTATTTAAATTTAAATATAAATAGAATAGAGCTATTAAAAATAAAATATCATTGGTCAACCAACAAAAATAAAATAAAATTAAGAATATATCTATTTTATAGCAAATTAACAAATATAACTAAATTGAGGAAACATTATCTGAGTATATATTAAGTATACAATATATGAATTTGGAATGAAGCATAATGAAATTAAAGAATTTGTTTGGAAAATTATAACTAATCCATAAAACATAGCTTTTAATAAACAATGCATAATATTAATCTAATTACAATATATTGTAAAATGTATACTATTCCATATTAGTAACCTAAAAGTTAAAATAACATAAATTATATTAACCTAATATGTGGCATAAGTTCTAATGCATAAAACTAACCTAAATAAAAAATATTGTAAGATGTATATGATTGTATAAAAAGTGGGAAGTTCATTTCATAGATACATACGAGAAACCCTACAATATAATTTGAGTGAGAATACCACCCCTAAATTATTGGTATAATTTGAGTGAGAATTAAACCAAAAAAAAATAAGGGAGTGAATGTAACGACCCAAGCCGTTACGACAACGAAGCGACGTACAACATGCAATATATATATATATATATATATATATATATATATATATATATATATATATATATATATATATATATATATATATATATATATATAAGTTGCATTAGGAGACATCAAATAGATAGAAACATCACCTACACATCATTCACATAATATAACGAACATTATTAAAGAATTAGCAATCAATACGTCACAAGGCTGACACACCATCACCATAACCCACGACATGCATATTGATGTATTGACATGTTAATGACCATCCATTCAACATCCTTGCATTCTACAATAATTATTGATGTGTAATAGTAAGAATAATAAACATTCAATGCCTCTCATAAGGTCCATCAATCCTAAACATCAATATAATATGGTGCAAGGTAATCATCATTCTTATAATCAGACATAAACATTAATCATGACGCACTTGATACCAATTTCTAACAGTCATTCAATGACACCAAACATCTGTTGCACGTGAGAGTAAACACGCTCGAAAACAATCACACGTCAACTCAAGTAAGGCGTAAGAGAAAATTAGTTACCCATTCAGTCATGAGTTGGAATAATTGCATGTCACAAATCAATTAGCGATGGGTTCATGACACTAACCTTAACCATTCCACATCAGCAAGTTTTCATAGTGCAAGCAGTCCAATGTCTAATCGATCATTATTACATCAAGATTTCATTGTGGGCAAGAAGTCTCCTAACTAACCAACGATATTAGTATCATTCCAACGCACGCAAAGAGTCTAATTACTCAAATTTTCGCACATCAATATTACAATCAAGGCGTAAGTAATATACCACATTATAATTCAAGGCGTAGGAGAAACATTATGTTAATTACATGGCGCTAGAGTGATCATCAACTTTATTTTCAAGGCGCGTGAGTAATCTAATCAATTAATCAATCATACGTCAACATTAAATTCAATGTGTGAGTAATTTAATCAATTAATCAAACATACATCGACATTAAATTCACGGTGTGTGAGTAATATAATTACGTAAATAAATGATACAACATAATTTCAAGGCGCGCAAGTAATCTAATCAATTAATCAATCATGAAACTATGAGGACAACCATGTGTAAGCATTATAGAACCTTCATGGATTACTTATACATTCTGGTTTAATGAACTAAGATCAATTATAATCTTGGGTAGCATGGATGCTACTTAAATCAAGATTGAGATTGATGATGCATGATCACACATTTTAAATTAAAGTAAAAGCAATGGTCGAACTCATCTCCAAGGTAAATCTCATAACACAATCTAAATTTTATGTAGATTCTTAAAACACAAAATTATGAGAGATGCAAATTGATTATTGGAAAATTAACGTGGAAAGGAGGATAAGGTAAGTGAGGTATTAACAAAATCATGTTATTTAACCTTTCCTTACTTTAAAATGGTAATAAGGAGATACTAGGGCTACTCGGGGAGAATTAACAAAAGGGTGTCATTACAAGGAACCACATGAATCCATCTGAAACCACTAATAAACTCAAGGAAAAATAATCTGGAAGAAAAAACACCCTTTTTCAATTAAATGAACAAATGTAAGATCCCATTAACTTCCAGTCCATTATGAATGGATCTAGGTTCATCCCCATAACAAACTAGTTAAGATGACAAGAGATAAGGATTTAAGGCAGCTGAGATTAAAATGAGGAAACGAGTCTAATGCTATTAGTCACAAAGCAGCACCCATGTACAAAGCGCCAAGGGAGATTCCAGGGAAGTCGCCCTCGAGTATGACGATCCCAGGGTAATATCCTATGCAAAACACAGAGGGAGTTTTATGAAAACGTTGCGTAATAGTCCCAACAAACTAGTAAATCGGTTTTAAGAATTCGTTGATGGAATTTAAGGAAAACCCAGGGCAAGAAGCAAAAAGGCACTCAAAGCAACCAAAATTATGTCCAGGAATACAATATTCATTACGAAAACTTTGGGTAAAGAAAAACTTTAGTTCTGGGAACAATTTAAATGTTGTTGCGCTTTCAATTTTTAAGGGTTGCAGGTTATAAAAGGAAGGGGGCAATGAACCCATCAGAAATTCAGGATTACTCTTGGTTTGACCACGGTCTGAATCGCCTGTGCCAAGTACCTTATATGCCCCACCCAAGGACATATAGGAAATAATTATTAAGGAAACGTCCATCATTAACGCAATGACTTGATCATTTTTAAACATAGAAATAATTTCTTAGTTACGATCGGTTCCTAATATCTTGGTAAAGCCACTTGGTATTTCATTTGTATCAATTAATACAATAGGAAGATATAATTACAACCCTTGAACGACATTCAAGAAAATTTCAAGATGAAACCTGCTCACTTAAACAACTTGGCCATCCTTGTTCCTGCGACCATATTCATCCAAAATTTTGTTGAATTTGAGGATGGGCTTACTCAGGATTTTAATCACTTCCTCCTGGTTTTAACTAACTTAATTTAATCAATAAAAATTGATTCGATGGATGAATTCAACTATTGTCTTCAATCTAAAATCAATTTAAACTTCATGTGAATCTGAAAAGTGCTCACGTCCATCGTGTGGCACAGATCTGATGTTTTAAAGAAAAATTCAAAAAATAAGTAAAACTAAGTTGCCAAATTCCAAATGATGGCATTAATATTACAGGTATTTTTACATAGATTATTACCGGAAGATGAAATATGTGCGATGGTATAAGATGACATTACCTACTTGTAAATAATGGAAATATATCTCAATGCAAAGGTTGATCCCTCGGTAAGGTAAAATCCAGGCGTAAACCAAAATCAATGGAAGATCGAAGGCCAAGGGCCATAACCCCAGGCACGTCAATCGAACAGAGGGCCAGTGCAAAACACACAACCCAACCATTCCATAGATGGGGGCTATTCTAGTGTTAAAAGGTTGCCAACTCACACCAAGGTTTCCATCTACGCAGGTGTGAAACCTCAATATTGTTTGAGGGGTGGAATAAAATGAAACTGTAAGTTAAAATAAACTAGTAAGCCTCTAATCGAGATCCCAAGGAAAATCAGATTTGGTTACAGATGTCCATCAATGATTAAACAATTCCATGCTTTAATGAATATTCTCATAACAGAGACAATAAAAAAAAAATCGAAATGGGTCCAAAAGATGGCCATTAAGTGGATGAAATCTCAAGTGTAAATAATTGGAAGTTTAAAAGACAACAGTGCATCGTTTTCTCCCCAATCCATAACCAAGGAGAAATACTACTAGGCTCAACATCATAAAACCCATACAACTTACGAGGAAATTCAAATCAAAGAGTACAATTTAATCACATTATGATTACATACATACAAATCGCAATAACAATACCTGGACTGACGACAAAGAAGTTGAAGATGATATTCAACAATGTCACTCCTTCCTATATCCAACCTGCTAATCGTTGATACCTCACCGGTACCTCCCAACCAACGCTAGGGGTACTCTTCCTCCCCTTGAGCCCCCCGAGCCACAAAGGGACCACGCTCGCAAAACCATAGAATAAGATAGCTCCCAGCCCGCCTCACAAAGCCAAGCTACCACTCTCTAATCGAGCTAGGCATCCCAAATCCCACAAGGTAAAATTAGTCAAGAAAAATATCAGCAGCCTAACCTTACGTCTACCAGACCTGATTCATAATCCTCCTCCACCTTCCTTTTTATAGTGTTTTCAAGTGATTAGTTTCCCAAACCCTCATTAGATTCATTTTTCATTTATTTAATTAGGAAAAACCTCCCCCGTACACATGTCGCCCGATCCCCTAGTTGCACCATAAAATCAATTTATTAATTAATTAAATTTACCTATTTTCCTTACCCACCTAAAAGCGTTCCTAAAAACACTCCTCGGTGTCCCATTATTCCCTTACAATTCTTAAATGTCTTACGCCTTACTTAGATCCTAGTAGAGTTCATAAATAGAAAGTTCCAAAGGCTAGATTCCTTACTAAGTTAGACATTCCCCTTTTTCTTTAAGTTTCCATTTTTCTTTAAGTTTCCCCTTTCTTTAAGTTTCCCCCTTTTTCTTTTAAACTAAAAAATCAGAATTAGCAAGTGTAGACAAAAACAACCATTTACCCTTTTAATAAATTTAATCCTCCATTATAATTTTTACTTTAATAATCAAAGTTTGAATTTATTTCCCCCCTTCTTGTTACATGTCTATTAGTTTTTCTTTGTTCACATGTTCTACTTAAACCTAGGTTTTAATTTCACTAGGTTGGGCGACAAATTTTAAGGGAATTATAGTTATTAAACTTTACTAATACCATCATTCATTTTAAGGTTGACCAGGTCCTAAGGAAGCATAGTTTTCTAGGTACTAGGTTTATTAACTTATCAGAGTTAAAAATCACGATGTTCCCTTCAAGAGGCACTACGTGCTCCAAGGGTGCCACTCACTTGCATTCATGTTTTATTTGTGTGACGTTCCCTTCAAGATGAACTACATGCTCCAAGGGTGCCACTCGCCTTTTGACTGATTTTGGTAGACGTCAAACCCCTGGAGTCAATACTCCGTCAGGTGACCTTGTGGGAGACTAAGGGCCTCTAAGGAATAAGGACCATGCCTTATTGCATGCCCCTTAGAATCTTCGTTAGTGACTGTCTCAGTCTTCCCTCACGGCATCGTGGATCTCTAGAACTACGTAATCGTTAACCTACAGTTCAATCCACAACGAGAGTGCTAGTAGGCTATGGCAGGGTTGTTGCCACACCTCTCCCTCAATATCTTTGGTTGTTGTGTGTGACCCCTTTACTCCAAATTTGAGTCTGATTAGCAAGCTATCGTCATCCTGCATTCATCAATGAAACGTGTCAGCGATAACAATCAACATCATAATATCTAGTCATGTGTCACATATGTAATATCAAAACATTCAAACCATAACTGTCCGCTCCCTGACTCGATCCAGAGTCCAAGGAGATCCATTGATGCCATCGACATCCTCAAACGTCCAGAGTCATGTACACTCAGGAAACCAGTCAATAGCACATGTCGATATAAATATCATAAAATAATGTATCATCAAATCCACAAACATCATCATGCTCCATAATCGAATCAGTCAATCATATAGTGAACTGTATCACTTGCACAGAAGTGTCCACAAGTATAAGTCACATCACAAGAATAAGTCACATCGAGTGCACACAAGAGCGGGATGTTACAGTGATTGACAAGGATCCACATCAAGTGGAAAAACAACATATGATAAGACTAAGAGGACACCTCCTCGAAAAGTTAAACCCGTGAAATCATCATAACCCAAAAATTGCTTTACACACGTATCCTTCACTAGGCTTAATACAAAATCCTCTTGTTAGTGTAAACTTCACGTTACTTAATAGAGAATCCTAGGTATTAAGTATTGTAAATTTCAAGTTACTTAATATAGAATGCTAGGTATTCTCATAAAGAACGGAGAATCCTAAGTATTAAGTACTGTAAATTGCAAGTTACTTAATATAGAATGCTAGGTATTCTCATAAAGTGATACTCGATCTTTCTAGCACGATCAAGTTTTTGTATCCATGTAAGGTTTTGAAATGCTTGATGAGACATTGCAATTTACTAACATTATAAAATATTTTTGTAACTTAATAATATAATTTAATATCTAAGGACTTGGGAAATGTGTAGATTGTTCATAAAAGTAGCATGTACATGTTTGAATATTGTGTATGCAATATAAAATGAATGATGGATGGTTTTATTGAATGTATATATTAGTAAATGATATATGTGTGTATTGGGTTTAGCACAAGTGGGTTGTGTTGAGGGGTGTTTTTCTCCACCCATGTTTAATTTCCGCAAATGACATGATGAGATCTTAAATAAGCAAGCCAGCGAAAAAAACACATATTTTTACAAAAGCATGTTTATTTTGGCTATCAATTTCGAAATGAGGAAAAGTGTCACATACATTTTTCCAAGAAGTGTTCAAAGATATATATATATATATAACAAGTGAATAAAATTATAACATAATAATTTACCAAAACAATTATTTTGAACTGAAGTAAAAACATTTTATATTTATTATGATTACTAAGAATTATAAAGATGTGTTTACTTTTGTTCAAAATAAGTGTGTTGGGAAATTATTAAAGTATGTATTGAAGTGAAACATTTATATAAATGTTAGGTTAATTAATTTTATTATTACTCTATATACAATATTTAAATGTAACTATGATGGTATTGTTATTGAAATTCTACAGTTCTAGGTTGAAAAACTAAAACAGATACATAGTATATGTGGGGAGCAATTTATTGAGAAATAGGTATTACATATCATTTAATATCAACAAGCACAACAAGAAGCATAGATAAATAGATGAGTATGTATAATAAGTTTGTTTAATTCTAGTTATACAATAGAAATGATGTGTTACACAGAAAATGTGAAACTCACTATAATCTCGTATGTTCGTAATTATGCAATTTATTGGAATCTTCAATAATATGTTGCACAAAAAATGTGAAATTTGTAGTGGAGAACAACGATAAAAACTCTATAATCTCATATGTACATAATTATAGAGTAATACACAAACAACAAAACTATCTAAAATAAAATACAATAATGTAATGATAATTTTCAGAAAAAAGAAAAGATGGAAATAATTAAAACATAGAAATTGAATAATAGTACACAAACAACAAAACTATTTAAAATAAAATACAATAATGTAATAATAATTTTCAGAAAAAAAGAAAAATAAAAATAATTAAAAATTATGTGAATTATATATTTTTAGAAATCTAGAATAAATGTTTTAAAATATGTTTACAAAAGAAAAGCTAATTCAATTTTTCAACACAATACAATGAATGCAATTTCAAAATGAGAACAACAAAGTAAAGATACTCCAATTATTAAACACATTACAATGAATGCAAGTTTAAAATAAAAACATAAAAGTATAAGATAGTGAGGGATTTTAAAAAAGAATGTTTAAAGACGTTTGTACTACATAATGGAAGCCATTTCATGTTAATAATGCCATGATGTACAAAGTAAGTTATGAAAGCATAAATTGGGAAGGTTTTGGAACAAATTGTTTGAACGAGTAAATGATGTGAATTTATTATATGAAATAAATATGTGTAATTTCGAAACAACAATATGAAAAATGGATATGTTTTAAATATTTATTTAAAAAGATAAAATGAATAAAATATGTTAAAGTTATATATATACATATATGAAATTTAGAAAATAAAGCTTAAACTTTTTTAAAAAGGAAAAATGATCTTTGAATATAGTAAGAAAGGAAAACAAAAAGTGTAAGAGATTAAATAAAAAACTGAACATAATTTAGAAAGTATATGCATTTTGTTAAAAAATATTAACATTATACGCTTCTCATGAATCTGAGCTAAATTATTAAAAAATAAAAATGTCTAAGTTTTTCAACTTTGCAATTTTAAGATATTAAAGTAAAAAGTTTATTAACTTTGGAATTTTTAAAAATACCTATAAAAACAAATTAATATACTTATGTACTTTTTACAAATACTCAATAAAATATTAAAGAGACATGATTCAGAGTATATGTAGTTTTAAAACAATATTATTATTATAAGTTTCTTACAAAATCTGTCTAAATAATAAAACATTAAAGGAAAAAACTTATTAACTTTGAACTTTTGAAAAAATTGCAAGAAAAATTATATTATAAACAAAATTTTAAGGATATATAAGTTGTACACTCAACATTGACTCCTGAGATGGTAGAATAACTTGCATTTAAACCATTTCATTTTCTTATGGGTATGTTAACATAATGTTGAGGCATTTAAAACATTTCATTTTTTTATGGATATTTTGACATGATTTTTTTTTAAAGATAGTTGCAATCTTAATCATTCAAATCTACGATTCTATCGATTGCAAAGTTACAATTTGAAAAAGTATGTAACAATAACTCTACAAACGGTAGAATAACCAACATTTAAACCATTACATTTATTTATGGATATTTTGACATGATGATGCGGCATTTAAAACATTTTATTTTCTCATAGATATTTTGACATGATTTCTCTCAAAAATAATTGCAATCTCAATCATTCAAATCTACGATCCTACTCATTGCAAAATTACAATTTGAAAAAGTATGTTGATTTGTGTCAAAGATAATTGCAATCTCAAACATCCAAATCTACGATCCTACCCATTGCAAAGTTACACTTTGAAAGTTACAATTTGAAAAAGTATGTTGATTTGTGTCAAAGATAATTGCAATCTCAAACATCCAAATCTACGATCCTACCCATTGCAAAGTTACACTTTGAAAGTTACAATTTGAAAAATTGAAAAAGTATGTTA
>JASDQU010738981.1:81057-93923 GCA_032191745.1 Picea mariana | reverse complement strand
GTCACTTATTTGGTACCTCCCAAGGGGCGGGAACTGCTATTCTAACTCTTCTCGGAGGATTCCATCCACAAACTCAAAGTTTGTGGCTGACTGATATGGCTCATCATCATTTAGCTATTGCATTTGTTTTTTCAATTGCTGGTCATATGTATAGAACTAACTTTGGTATTGGTCATAGTATGGAAGATATTTTGGAGGCACATGTTCCTCCAGTAGGCCGATTAGGACGCGGACATAAGGGTCTTTATAACACAATCAATAACTCTCTTCATTTTCAATTGGGTCAATGTTTGGAAGAATCTAGGAGTGAGGAAAGTGTGATTTGAATCATCACACTCAAAATGGCGGCGAGTGTAGATGCAGTTTGATCCAGCTAGTTGCCTTCTTTGTGGCTCGAACCGGCCTTCCTCTATGGATTTCCATAGATTTTCTTTACATGCAACCAAAATTGGAGATATTGGTCATTTGAATAGGAAAAATTGATCTTGATCTTTCAATTTATCATGGAATGCCAAGTAACATGCAAAACAAGGACGAGTAATCTGATTTCAGAAATCGTAAAATTTTCTGGAAAACAAGGACGAGTAATCTAATTTCACAAATCGTAAAATTTTCTGACTCTCATAAAAAGCTTAAATCACTTGTTGGTTCATATTTTATTTGATTCTAAATAATTAATTTTTAGGGAATATTTCATTGAAATAGAAATGGTTAAATTTATAGATTTGAGTGATTATTTTTATATAATTCCAGTATCTCAAGGATTTTTATTTAAACATGCTGAATTCATTTCTACATTCAAAAATGGATTTAAAAAAAAATAAAAAATTAGTGATTTTATACAAGATTCCAACCCAAAAAACCATTTCGTAAAAAATTTATACAAATTTATGTCACTGAATTTTGACGAAATCGGCTGCACCCATGCTACCATCATCATTTATATCGAATTTTAGCAAACTCTGGTTTTTTTTTTTTTTTGGAGATTATCTTCACCAATGCACTTACACCAGAACTACCCATTTTATTCTGAGGTCCCCCAATGGACAAAAATTTCAGAGAAGTATTTGCTTACTACTGGCCTGATTTGAACCTACTAAGAGGACACAGCAAATGCTCAATTCTGTATCCTCCCATTGGATTTCTTTCAAGTTGCAAGGATTGAAGGGTATGGTTCGAAAATAGAGAAGATGCAATGTAGTAAACACCCTTAGCACTCATGCCAGTGTTTGACATATTCAGATGTTTCAGAGTCCCGTTTTCCTGAAGAACTCTCCCGAACTCTTAAGCACATTTGAAATTGATGCGATTACCGCTTATATCCATATTTTCTATAGTATTATTACGAGCCAGCGCGCATGCTATTCTCTAAGACCCAGAAGTATTAATTCTGTAAATCCTTGGGACTTTATTGGACGGGATCAACTCGACAATCTTGGCAGGCTTTACTTTTCTTTTGCTGTTCCATATTTGAAGCTCTAAATTCCTATTCCTCCCTAATGTAGCAGAAACCAGAGGATAAGCTGATATAGCGAATTTTGACTGCATGTCCAATATTGTCAGACGCCTGAGACTTGTATTTACTTCAATCATCTTGGCCAATTCTTCTGCCACTTTGGACCCAATCGAGTCTTCCTAAATCCGTAACTCTTCCAAGCATTCATTGGTTTTTAAAGCCTAAGCAATAGTCAATGCCCCTGTTGGTCCGATAGCAGATTCAGAGAAATTCAACTCTTTAACAACACTGTTTTTCTTCAACATATCAACCAGCATTTTAACCCCATTAGAGTTAATATAAATTTGCTGAAAAGACAGCCTTTTCAATGTTGGACTTCTCTTGACAACATTGCATAGCTCTTTTACTTCATGAATGTTCCATCTTACTCTGTTGAAATCCAAGGATTTCAATGTTGCGTTCTCGTTTAGAGCTTGAAGAACCTCCAGAAATGAATCATCATTCTTTCTAAGCTCTGGAATGTTCAGAGAATTGTCCGTGTCTCTAAAACATGATATATCTGAATCTCGAAGTTGGTAGAATGATAATGTTTCCAATGAAGGTGTTTGGGATCTGATTGCATCTATTGTTGAATGTATGCCTTGGAGAGTACTAGAACTAGTACATATTGAATTTTTAAATATGTGACTTTTAAAAATATTAGAGATTATTATAAATATATATGTTCCTTTCTTAATATATTAGAAGTTTGAACAGGGGATGAAGAATACTAGTCTAGATAACCAAATACAACAATGTGCAGGGTCATACAAGATAGCAAGAAATCCTTTAATTCAAGTTCATGAGCTTAATAAGAAGATAACAGTTCTTAGAAGCTGAGATAAACTGAAGTAAAGTATAGAATAATGAAGTACATGAACAAATCTGTCATTGAAAGCAAAAGAAGACTGTGATTCTATTATCAAGATAAGAGTCTAGTACAGTGGCAAAAATATCTCCTAGATTGAACCCTGATCTCTTAAAAAGATAGGCATTTATAGCCTTTACAACAAGTCTAAGATCCTGAAAAATTGGATTTATATATCTAAATATAGAAAGTAAAACTAACTAAATACAATTGGATAATCAAAAGACTAGTTCCTAGGACTCGAATTGTCTTCTTTGTTGATCTTTGGCATTTGGTCTTCATCACTTCTATGACTCTGATGTGTCATGGAGGGTAAAGACACATGTCTTATGTAGCTGAAATCTTTCAACAACCGTAACCAAAACTTTAGTTGATCAATTTTAACATTTGGTCTCAAAATCTCCATGAATCTTTGATGCTGAATGCTTCTTGATTTGGTGGTTAATCCTTTGATGCTCCCATACCCCTTTAATCACTCCAAAATCGCTTTTCTCCAGCTTAACTTTCCAAAATTTTCTTTTTGTAGTTTCACCAGCTATTTCGCCTTACGATCTACTAGTTAGCTGGTGAAAGCTCTACTTTTCATCAGCTAACTGGTTATAATTTCACCGTTTACGCTGGTGAAATCTCTATCTTTGGTAAAAAAGAAACCCTTCATGTTCAAAACTGTTGTTTCACCAAAAACTCAGTGTTCTTTTGATTTATCTCCCTGCAAATTTACAGCAACCTAGGCCAGTACCTGTAAATCTGGATGTGTGTTAATCTTTTCCTTCATTTTCTTGATTTTCCTCTTGAGGCGTTTTGCTAACCACCATAAGTTGTTATAATCCTTGGTGATTTTTTTCTTTCTCTTTTTGTCTTTAACACTTTCAAGAGCTAACTTCTCAAAAGTTGTATTTGTCTTTGCAAATTTTTTTGATAAGGCTTTGTATCTTGCCTTGATCACTCTTTCCAGAACCTCCTGTTGTGCTATTACCTCTTTCAGCTCTTTATTTTTTTGTGATTTCTTTGATTTCTTACTTTTTGAGGTTTCACTTTCATCTATGGGAGTAGAATCTTCATAGTCCTGTGCAATTTCCATGGACTGCTCTGGACTTTTGATGGTTGGACTTTCATCTTCCCTTTCTGGCTCTGTATCTGAATCCATGTATGGCAAATTGAGAACATTTGTCTTTTTCACTGTAGATTGCTCTGAGTTGGTTTCAAAATCTAGTTTCTTCTTTTCTCTCTTGGGATTTATGTTATAAATCTTGTCCTCTGGTGGTCCTGGAAGAGCTCTCCTCCTCCTTAAGTTGCTCTGAGGAGTTGATTGTTTTTTCCCTGCTTTCTTCTGCTCATTTATAGGTTGAGTTTGGGTCTCAAAACCTTCCCAGAAAAGAAAGTGCTACCAAGTTCTTCCTCTTTGTCCCAGTTCCTCTAAAATTATCAATTTCATCAGGCCATAATGACAAAGGGCATTTTTTATTCTTAAAGGTTCATCTCTGATCTTCTTACACACTTTGGTTAGGATTTTGTGAAGGAAGAAAGGAAAATTCAGAAGGATATTCCCTGTGAAATGATCTAGAAGTCTGAAATGGTATAACATTAACTTGTCATACCTGCCTTTTGAGGTGAAATAAAGTTGAATACCTTTGAACAGATCTTGCGATTCATCTTCCAGGTGAGAAACAGACATGTTTTTCCTCCAGGTTATGTTTTTGAATTCTGCCTTGAGGTATACCCTGAAATTTAAATTCTTGGTCACTGTCATTTTAAACCAGCTTTGGTCTATTCTGGGTAAGCCAGTTTTTGTAGTGATGGCAGCTTCAACGATTATCATCTCTAGAGAGCCCATGCTGGCCTTCCTTCCATCATATGACTTGGCAAAAACTTTTGTTGTCGCCTGGTGACAACCATGCTGTAACTTTTCCACATAATTCATGCATCCTGCGTCTGAGAAACGCTTCTGCAGATCTGGATGAGACTGCAAAAATGATAGATTATCTAATTCTTTCCTCAGCAGCAACCCACTTCGCTTCCTCGCCATCTGCGACTCGAACATCGGTCGATTTTCACATGGTTGACACGGTAATTTTCTTGATTCAACCAAGGCTAGCGTTGGTGAAATCTTTCCATGTTGCCAATTTGAAAATGAAACCATATCATATTGCCTATGAACACCGCAAGTTCAAAACATGAGATGTTGATTTGATGTCGTCGGGTGACTGGTACTTTCTCCTCTGTATCCAATGATGAATGTGAGTTCGTCATCTCCAATCCTCTCATTGTTGTAGCATGAAATCATGAGCACGATCCGCCATAATGTCCTATTAAAACGTGAACAAACGGTATCATCATCATCATTTGTTTCGACTAGTGCTCCATAATGATTGTATGACATGTGTCGAGCGTGTCCCTTTTTTATTTCTGGAGTCATTGAAGAGAAATCCGTGTTTAGTGCTTTCACTAGCTTGCTTGCCTACAGATGAGTACACCTTAATCGTTGAAACCTGAGGCTTTCACCAACTAACATCAACTTCGCAACATATTTTAGTTGTTGAAAATCTTTTTCACAAAATTTTTAAAACAACCTTTTGAGGATCAACTTATTTCTAGGGTACAATTTTAAATCCTATATTTTGACACTTCTAGAATCTAAAAACAAATATAGAATCCTATAAATGACAATGCTATCGCCTACAAAATGGAACCAATTTGACTGATTCATTTTGGGAGCTAACAATTGGCTCCAATTGGAATGGATACCTCCCTGTGAGGTCACCAAGAACCTAGTTAGACTCAGTAGCCTTTATTACAACTGAAATTTGAAAATGGTTTTGCTCGGTACCATTGGGCATGGAGTTATTGAAGAGACAAAACTAAAACAAAACTGAAAAGAATATGTACAAATAAAACAAGGCTTTAAGAAAAGCCTTATGAAAAGTAGGGTTTTAGAAAACGCCCGTTGAAAGGGCCACCTGCTACTTCTTCACCTGTAAGATTTTGAAGGACAAAGGTATTATTATGCTGAACTGTTGTTATGACAAATGGACCTGCCCAGAGAGCATCAAATTTTCCATGTTTCCCCTTTTCTTTCCTTGATGCATCCCATTTTAGAACCAGCTCCCCTGATTTGAAAGTATTTGCCTTAACTTTCCTGTCAAAAGTTTCCTTCATCTTTTCTTGGTGTAACTCTGTTTTTTCCACAAGTTGCTCTCTGTCTTGCTGCAACTCTACAAGATTGTGGATCCTTCTAGTTAAATCATTTGGTTCAGAGTCAGCTTCTTGTAAAAACTTTGCAACTGGCAGTGCAAGTTGAACAGGAAAGATGGCTTTAGTACCATATACTAACTTGAAGGGGGATGTACTAATTGACTTTTTATTTGTAACCCTGTCAACCCACAAAGAAAATTTCAACTTGGAATCCCAGCCTTTGGTATTTTGTTCAAGCAACTTCTTTATGATCCTGACTAAATTCTTATTCGATGACTCAGCTAAGCCATTTCCTTGTGGATAGTAAGAAGTAGAATGTACTAGCTGAACTCCCATCTCTTCACATAATTTTACCAAGTGTTTATCATTAAATGCAACATCGTTATCGGTGACTATTCTCTTAGGAAAACCAAATCTGGTGAATATGTTTTCTTGCAAAAAATTAATGATGACAGTGTGATTGGCGTTTCTGGTAGGAATGGCCTTAATCCATTTGGTAAAATAATCAGTGGAAACAAGGATCCATCTATGTTGATTTCTAGAAGGCGGGTGAATCTCACCTATGAAGTCCAAACCCCATTGCTGGAAAGGACCTGTGACCACAACAGGTCTGAGGGGGAGGGATTTTAGTTGTTGTTTGCCTGCAAACTTTTGGCACTTGTCGCATGTTCTCACAAATTCACACACATCTAAAAATAAAGATGGCCAATAGTAACTAGCTCTTAGGATTTTATGCACGGTAGTCTTCCAATAGTGATGTCCTCCACACTCACTATTATGAAATTCAGTCATGATTCTAGCTTCTTCTTCTTGGTTTATACACCTCAATAGTAACCCTATTGGATTTTTCCAGAACAATAAGTTGCCATTAATGCAGAAATTCATGGCTTTGAGCTTTAAAGCCTTCCCTTGTGTTCTTGTCAAATATGAAGGAGATGATAAAGTCTGCAGAAAATATAAGATGTGGTTGTACCATTTATAGTTAGCTAGGTGAGCTGAAACCTGCAATTTCTCACTTCCTTTGTCCTCTGAAGACTAAATATTTTCTGCATTTACACTTACCAAATTTATCTCAAGCAATTTACAATTTTCTTTTGCAAGAAGTTTGGCAAGGCCTTGAACTTTCACAAGTTTTGCTGGCTTGATCTCAACATCAAATTCAATTAACTTTGCTATCCACTTACTCCTTTTTCCATCTATGTTGGGTTGTATAAACACATCTTTAACTGAACTTGGAGGCACATAAGCTATTACCTTGTCTTGAAGAATGTAAACTCTGAAGGCTTTTAATAACTTGATGAGCGCATATGCTTGTTTTTCCAATAGTTCATACTTCACTTCAACATATCTCAAGACTTTACTGAAGAAGGTGATTGGCTGCTCCTGATCATCAGCATTTCTCTGCAATAGTACAGCTGCAATTGTGTCTTTTGAAGCAAATGAAAAGATATAAAACTCCTTGTCAAAGTCAGGGCTAATTAAAACAGGGGTTGTCATAATGGTTTCTTTGATAGCATTGAAGGAGTGTTTAGCTTCTTCAGTCCATCTTACTTCAGAGTTCTTTCTTAACATGCAAGTGATATGCTTTGTAAGTTCTACAAAGTTTGCTATAAACCTCCTGATAAAGTTTATAGTTCCAGGGAAAGACTGAATATCCTTTTTTGATCTAGGAAGAGACAAATTTTTAATGGCTTCCACTCTTTTTGGATGAATCCTCACCCCATTAGCTGAAACAATATGTCCAAGTAATTTTCCTTCTTTGAGTGCAAAATTAGATTTCTTAGGATTAAGAGAAATGCCATACCTTCGACATTTTAGGAATGTCTTTCTCAAGTGTTGCAAATGATGTTAATGGATGCTTGAAAAAACAGTAATGTCATCAAGATATATCAAGACAAATTTGTTTTTTTCTCCAACGAATGCAATGTCCATTTCCCTCTGGAATGTTTCTCCCACATTCATCAATCCGAAAGGCATCTTTTCGTACATAAATGTACCCCATGGAGTGGTAAAGGCAGTCTTTTCTATGTCATCCATATGGACAACAATCTGATTGTATCCAGAGAAACCATCAATAAAGGACATCACCTTTGATCCTGACACCTTCTGTAAAATATGTTCCATCTTGGGCAACAGGTAGTTGTCTTTCCTAGAACACTTATTCAGATTTCTGAAATCCACACAGAGTCTGATCTCTCCATTTTTTTTCTGACAGGTACAAGATTAGCAATCCAATTTGAGTATCTGAGAGGTATAATAATGCGGGCATCCAATAGCTTCTTGATCTCCTTTTCCATGGTAGGCAACAACATAGGATTGAAAGATCTGAGTTTCTGCCTAAATGGTTTTGTATCTTTGTTTAAGGGAATCTTGTGTTGAATTATCTCAGTGTTGAATGTCTTTAAGTCATCATATTGCCAAGAAAAGATGTCAACAAATTCTTTTAACAACTCACCGTAATCAGCTTTTTGTTTTTCGGTCAGATGTGAAGCTAAGTTGACATATTTAGGATCCTGTTCACTGGCTACATTATACTGAAAAACTTCTGAGTCCTCGTCCCTCTTTTCCATTTTGACAGCCACATCGTTATTATCAAAAAGATTTTCTAAAGGGACCAAACCTTTATGGATTCTGTTAGTGGACAATTGTACTATTTCATGTGCTGCAATTTTGCTTCTGAACTTTGGCTTCTCAGCTTCCTCATCATGTTCATTTTCCAAATCAATTTGCAAATCTACAAACTCAACTATTATTGCAAGAAATCTGGTGAGTTCGGCATCATCCTCGAAAACCTTCCAGAATTTTACATTGTCAGGGAGGGATGGCCTATACTTTACTTGAATTTCATAATTCAATTTAGGAGGTAGAGGAGGTATAAAAGCACAGGTTGACACAACTAATGAATCAACCAATTCATTCATTCCTCTGGGTATGTATGAAATTTTGAAATCTGTAAAAGTATGGATTGCTCTCAAAACTTCATCCCTATAGGCTTTCAACCTAACATGTTTGGCCTGAAAGGATTTGTTTACTTGCTGAATGATTAAATATGCATCTCTGAATACATGTAATCTTTGAATCTTCATCTCCTTGGCTGCATTTAATCCCAGGAGCAATGCATCATACTCTGCAATGTTGTTAGTCACTTTAAAATCAAGCTTAAAGGACAAATGAGAATTTTTCTTCGAAGGAGAAATACACCACCCCTGCTCCTGCTAATTCTTTGGTACAAGCACCATCGAAGAACATGGTCCAAAGATTGTCTTCTGCTACTTTTGTGGACTGAACTGCGGGCTTCCTAAGCAACAATGAATCTGGTAATGAATCATTAATTTGTAATATGCAAGATCCCATACCTGTGTCAACTAAATAAATAGGATGGTTGGCTGGATTTTGTTCATCACTGATAACATATGCAAGTTGTGACTCCCTGTATAATAGTTTGTTTACTCCTCCAAAAATGGGGATAGTAGCATATGAGAGATCCATTTGAAGAGTGCCACCTAGCCTCTTCATCCACGATCTTGATAACAAACATCCAAATTTAGGTGGGATGTCTGCTACTACTACATCCATAACCATAGTTTTCATAGATTCTTGGGTCAAAGTTACAACCAAGTCCTTGATCATTCCAAGACATTTAACTTTCCAAGAGTCAAAAGAGAAAATATCATGGTAAGACTTGGTAATCTCTAACCGAAGATCATCCATAACCGCCTTTGGCATTAAGTTGTGAGAAGCACCGGAGTCCAACAGATAGTTATGTAGTGTTGTGTCATGAATGTTCAGAGAGATATAAAAAGGTGGACAACTTTCATCTATATATTCTAGCATTTGGCCCAAAATAATGGTTGGCTTGTCATCATATATATTAAGAATATCAGTAGAGGGGGATATGAATTTGGGGTCCAGAGTTTTGAGGATATCTCTCTTGAATGTTTCATTCTTCATTAACTCAACCAAAGGGATGGGGATTTTAATTTTCTGTATTTTAACCTCAAAATTGAAAGAATAAGAGATTTTATCAGAGACTTTTACCTCATTTAAAGGATCTTTCAGAACACTTTACGGGTCGGCAGGGGTATGATTTTTCTGAATTTGTTGTTTGACAGGGACAACGGTCTTCTTGGAAGGAGCTGGTGCATTTACTTTTGAAGAGTTTGTTTGTTAATTATCTGATGTCTGATCCTTTTACTTGACAGGGGCTTCGATCTTCTTAGGAGAAGTTGGTGCATTATGCTGGGCAGTATTGGACTTAGATATGAGATTGTATATGTTCTTCTCTTCCATTTGAAAAAGGCCATCATCAACAGAACTTTCATCTATCTGTTCGATCATTAATGCTTCTTCACAGTCATGTTGTGTTAGATCAGACTTCCCTGTATAATCTCCAACGCAGTGAATATTATCCTCTCCATCTTCTTGATAATCACCTTCATCTTCATCCATCATGACATTTTGAAGGGAAGCCTTTATCCTCTAATCCTCAGTAGGATTCCTCTCTCTTTGCAAAATCTGCAGTGGCTGATTATTTCTTCTGAAGTTGTTGGGATTATGATTTGGGTTTCTACTCGCATAATCATCAGTACCCCTTCCCTTGACAGGCTGCTTATTTTCAATTTTGAGTTTAGATATCTCATAGGTTAGAGACTCTAACATCTTCACCATTTTATCTAACTTTGGGTTAGCATTAGATGAAGAAGAAGCTTCATCTCTTGGCTTTCTTCTATCAGTGTTTCCCTTCAACTTATGAGAAGCCAATATATTTGATTCCACTTCAAGGGAAAAATATTGCATCAGGAATAGTGTCGGTGACCTCCTTTCTGTCAACAACAAATAGAAATCTGAGTCAAATGAATTGGAATATGCAATTTTGGCAAAGGCATCTGAAGGTTTTATCTCAGTTGGTATTTTACTGTACATTCTATTGAACCTTTTAGTGAAATCAGAGACTGACTCACCATTTTCTTTCCTTTGATTTCCAAATTCAGTAATATAGTACAAAAAATCTCTTCTATCACCCCAGTGTTTTAAAAAGATATCATCCAATTTCTCGACGCCAGCTATTGAACCAGCATGGAGTTCTTTGAACCACTTCCTAGAATGGCCATCTAAGCTTTGGACAAAAACTCGGGTCCAAACATCTTCCTCCTCAATGTTAAGGTTTTCATCATAACTGTAGAAGGCCTCTATATGTTCTTCAACGGTCACATCAACCTCACCTGTAAATTTGGGCATATACTTTTGATAGTCTCTTGTCGGCATAGATGATACTGGATTTGGCAATATAAGTGGTGCATACCTAGCAGCTAGGATTTGTTGCATCTTGGTCAAATGAGGGGGTGCAGCCATAGTGAATAAGGGTGAGAGAGATGATAGTTTTTTCTCTGATTCCTCAACACTGGGGTGTTAGGATATTTAAACACTTAGGATTTAGTTAAGATCTACTTGGTCTAATATGTCATTGGGTAAAAGTGTGTTTCTTTAGTATGCAATATTAGTATGCATTTGTAGTTAGGAAATCTGACGGTCACGATATGTTCCCGACATAGAGTGATCCGACGGTTCATACTCTCCTTGATCTTAACGGCCATTGATTCGTGGCTTAACACCCAATTGGTCCATGATCTCTATTTAAAGAGCATGGAGGGTCATTTGTTGATGATCGATTGTGAGAAACTCTCTTGTAAAATCTCTCTGTAATCTTTTTCTTTGCATTAATAAACTGCTCCAAGTGGTCACGTTGGCTAGGGTCGTGGATGTTTCCCCGTAGGGGTTTTACCACATGAAAACATCGGTGTGTTGATATTTGATATGGTTATGTGAGTGGTTACTGAAGATGTTCATCCTCTATTGGAATACCTGTGTTGTCGAACATGGTATTAGAGCCTGTTTGAAGACCTGCTCCTGTTGTAGATTGAGATCGTGAAGCCGAGTTGCCTCATCTCCATTTTCTGGCATTTTCATACATTTCTGGGCTAAGAGGATTGTTCCATTGCGTCCGGAGCACTCATTTCATTCCATAACACTTTTGGTTTCACTCGAAAAGGTTTCTGTTTGCCCAAGATACGACCATTACAGTTAGATCCGGAGGTATAAAGCCTGAATACACATTTTTTAAATTTCTGCAAAGTTTTATTTTGATTTTATTTCGGTTTGTATTTTTTTATTTCCAGGTTGCTACTCTTTTAGATCCGCATATGTTCTTTTCCCCGCGCCCTGTGCGATCTCGGAAAATCAGAAACAGATAGGAAAAGGTGCATCTTCTGGGTAAGCTAATCGAGATCTAACCCTTGTTGTCATCAAGAAGTGAATTTTTTTTCTTGTGTGAAAAGAGTTTCTTTTTAGCATGCTCTCCAAGGACAACAACAACAACAACAACAATCCTTCTCCTGAACATTAAAATATGTTTTGATAGACCATTTGGTTAAAAATTGCCTTATTAAGTAAGAGGTCTTGCGTTCAAGTCTCTCTTTTGTTACCTTTCTTGAAAAAGTTAATGCTAACAATTGTAAAGTGCATTTCACTTCAAGTATAAAAGTGAATCACTATAAGTAGCTTTATATTTTATTTTAGAGTTATTTATTTTGCATGCAACTTTTTTGTTATAAGGTAACTTCATTGTAAAAGTGATCCCCACTTCTCTTTATAAAAGTGGGTCACTTCATAAAGTAGCTTATGCTATCACGTGGTTATTTGGTTACCATTTATGCCTTTTTAAAAAGGGCATAACTCTCACATCAGAAGTCTGTTTTCAGTGCCCTTTTTTTTAAAACCACATAACTTTTCGATATCTTTCCATCTAGATCATTAGTTTCGGTTTTTAAAACTGCATTATCTGCATATTTAATATGGCTTCTACAAGTAATATCTTGCTTACCAGCAACAACTACTTCCAATGGAAATCCCATATGGAAGATTTATTGAGAAGTAAAGGCCTATACTGGATTACCTTGGGAAAGGAAATAGCACCCACTGATGATGATAAGAAATCCAAATGGGATAATAGGAATGACGAAGCACGTGGACTAATCAGAATGTCCATCTCTCCTGATTTAAAATACCACCTTCAAGGAATTGATGACCCCGAAGAAGCTTGGAACACGATTGAATCTATGTTTGGTAAACTCAATATTATTTGAGCACAATAGTTAGAAAATCAAATACTGACCATGAGTCCAAGTGATTTTTCTTGCCTTGGAGACTATCTATCTAAGTTTAAAACACTCAGAATTTTATGTGAAGAATGTAAGATAGTAATGGAGGAACAACGTTGCATATATCTTATTCTTTCTAAGCTAGGTAGTGCAT
>JASDQU010738981.1:62343-73223 GCA_032191745.1 Picea mariana | reverse complement strand
ATTTAAAATTCGGTTTCATAGATAGTTAAAGTAAAATTAAAAATAATGCAAAAACATGGTTTTTAGTCTCATAGGGTCAATAAATAGGGAATTACCAAGAACCTGATAAAACAACTAAAGTGTAATATAGAATGGTTGAATTGTTTAACTTCAAGGATATTGTTTAAAAGTATAGTGCTTCATCCTCACGACTATGTTATTAGCAGAATCATGTTAAGTATAAATTAAAATCACCATTATATTCATTAACAAACAACTACAACCGTTCAAATCTTGCACACCACACATGAGAGTCCTCACAAGTTAATGCAGAAAAAACGGTGTGTTTCATTCTTCGCCTTCTGGTGACTTGATGAGTATAGAATTGCAGGGATTTGATGAAATCTATTTATTGAAATCATTGACTCCAATTGTCTTTTAGTGTAGACAACAACGATCATGGCGGTTTCCATTCTGAAGTTCTTTATCTATACTCTACTATGTTGAGTGGATTTCTATCTAGAGGATGTAAGGAAGGTTGTAGTAGTAGAGGATGGGAGGGAAATTATGATAGGAGTCATATTGGATACTAATATCTATCCATGATAAATTACTATGAAGCTTGGAATCTTGTGAAGTTTCTAACGGTGGTTTTGGAAAGTGAAACATTGTAATGTTCATGGATATGTTTGCATTGGCAACACTATTTTGTTTAGTGTAGCACACGCAGTTACACCTAGCAATGAAAGTGACATACATTCACCATATTAAAAATCATACTACACTTTTTTCTCATAGTCCTTGGCACATTATTTGACCTAAAAATCATTGTCCAAGTGCACATTCTTTGACCTAAAAATTGTTGTCCGAGTGCACATTCTTTGACACATGACATAAAAAATTATTATCCAAGTGCACATTCTTTGACTATACACTTTGACGTGTGATATAAAAAATTACTATCTAAGTGTCTATTTTGTTTATGGTTCCTTTCTTGATCGAGTAGATGAACATGAGTGGAAGAGGAGCATACAGTTTGTGGTAGTATGAAGCTTAACTTCTTCTTTGTTGCAGCTATTCAGTATTTTGTGAGCATTTTTCTTTGGAATGCGTGATGCTAAGGACATTGAAATAATCCCTAAGGCTGAAATTAGTTTTCATGTTATAGGATTTTACATATATATTAAGTTGATACAGGGTGTAAAACAAAACATCATGGGCATTCCCAGAGATTTATATAAGTCATTCTATTTATAATTTTTCATATAAAACTAAAAGAACATAGATCTGAATAGCGCCAAGAAAGAAAATATTATTGTTATTGAGATAAAATTTGAAGATGGAATCTCAAGAAGGTCTTGGATATCCTCCACCTCCCAATCGTGGAGGTGGGGGAAGTCTTGATCCTCCCCCTCCTAGTTCTTGTGGTGGCGATAGCTGGGGGGCTTCATTTTTTGTGATGCATGGTAAATTTGTAATACTAATTGGGCATTATCCTATGATGAGACCCTTGAAATTTTAACTTTATTGGATTAGTTTTTTGGTGGTTTGATTTTGGTTTACTACTAACAAAGATGGTCTTTTGATGCAGCTTTTACTACATTTTTTGTTGTTGGTTGTGTCTGGGAGATGGTCCTCCTCCTCAATAAAAAGAGGACAAATAAAAATGAAGGGTTGATCAGATACATATTTGTCTACAACATCAAGGGCTCAAAAACTGTATACCTCTTCCTTGCAATAATCAAATATGTGTTGATTCTGCAGTTCTAGTAATGTTGTTTGTTCTTAATAGCAGTACGTTGATCTTGAAATGATTTAAGTTATTTTTGACATGTTCTGTCTATAGTCCTTTTGGTATGAATTTATTGATTGCTAGACTAATACTTTCTCTGTTTTTGTGTAAAGGAATTGAAGAAAAGAGAGGAGTTTCAACTTTATTTTTTAATCATAAACATAATGGATCTAGGCATAGGCCTAATATCACAATCTTGGATGAAATATGTCATGGTGTTTTTAATAGTACTTAAGCTTCTCATGGCATTATGCCTACTTGGGATCTCTGCTAAGGAGGTGTGCATGCATTGGGATGTCTTTTCTTTGGCATATAATATTGATACGTAGACATTGAGATCTATATCTGATACAATATACATATTGTATATCTAATATACATACACAATGAGTATATAATCCATGCAAGGTGCTTAGTTTAGTTTAATGGAGTTATAGGCATGGTCATTCTTATTTTTATAGATTTGTGTGTATGTATTGCTGGAAGGTTTGCGTTGTATATGCAAGCAACCATGGAGGGTTGCTTCCAGAGGATGTGGCATTGATGTTATATTAAAACCTTGTTAACTATAAATAGTCAATGCCCTCCATGTTATCAAATGGTTACAGGACAAATTTTACCAACCCATTATAAAATGAATAAGATGGTAAAATAAACTAAAACCCTAAATCAAGGAGTTTGAAAGCGTAGATGAGCGAAAGTAATATTGGATATTAAAAGAGAGTTTCATGGTTGTAATAAACTTTTTGCTATAGAAATTGTATTATATTTCTACATATAAATATGAAACATGTATGATAAATGGTATGAATATCTAGTTAAACAGAGAAAGAATGGGAATAGAGAAAGAAAAGGTGAGAAATTTACCTGTATATGGAAGAAAACAATAATGAAGAAACACAATTTCTTTAGACCCATTCCAAAGTTGAGAAGACCACAATTTCTTTAGACTTACGCCAAATTTGAGGACCCTAAGGTAAAATAAATAAAAAGAGAGATCACGCAACCATTTTCACATATAGGAAAACAAAGAGAATTTCACATTCACGAAAACAGAGAAAGAAGTGCAGGAGACTACGTTAAATCCATGGACATGGAATGTTTTCATGCGATACACTCAACACCCATATACCCCCATCTCGTAATTTTCCATTGCACTCAAAAGCCAGTTGGTTATCAAGATTTAATTCAAAGCTACATCGAGTAAATGTGCCTTTTGATGCACTCAAACTCCATGTTTGTCTGAGTAAATGTGCCTTATGATGCACTCAACCTCGAGCTTTGTCTCAGCATCAATTTACAATGAAAGATATATGGATTTAATGGATCTTGGATACACGACGGATATGGATTATGAAAAGTCTATCTTGGTAGTCTCATTCGTTAAATTTGGTAGATGGAACCCTGAGAAACCACGGAGGAAGTTGCACGAAGAGTAGTGGAGGCAAGTTGTAAAAAATCAATGAGGTGCTTGGAGGAAGCTTCATGAAGTGATCCAAATGGATCCAGGAAGGCCAAAATTTCAAATTTCTCGTAATTGGATGAAAATAGTGCCATTTTGTAGGTCTCGTCATGTCGATTCTGGCCATATATTATTTTTCAAAAATGGACATTGTATGAAAAAGTTATGGCAATATGAAGTTTAGGTCAAATAAGCAAAAAAGTCAAAGTCAAAGTCAACTTATGACATCAGCAGTATGTCATGTTGACATTAGCATGACACATGGCAGCACTAGGATCTGACATGTGTCAATCATTTTTGGAATTTTCAGGATGAGTTGGCACCATACGGAAGTGATAGGTGGAAATGTATGAAAGTGACACGTGGTAGTATGGATGTTGATGTGGCAGGGTGACACATGGCAGTATAGACGCTGACAAGGCAGGGTGATGTGCAAGTATGGATGTTGATGTGGTATTGTACGGATGCTAACATGGAATTGTACGGACGATGATGTGGAACTGTACGGAGAACATGTGGCAACTGATTGGGAAAGTTGGCATGGTTGTATGGATGACACATGGCAATTGACTGTGCAGGGTAACGTGGCTCGGGCCAATGAAGAGGTGACACATGGCCCAATTGTAATGACCCCAATCGTTACGATTACATGCAACACAAAGCAAGTGCATTTTTTTTTTTAGCAAGTAGGCAACAACGACAACAATTAATCAACACAACTTGACGATGAACACAACACACGTCGATCAGGCAACAGATAACAACGACCCAACATACTAGCACATCATGCAATTGGATGAAACATGCGATAATCAATAGATAGATAAAACGGCTACCTGCTCGACACAAGCAAGACAATGCTTACAATCTAAACGAAAACATCAACAAACCCAACACAATGGCTTCGACGACCAGTAACTAGAAACCCTTACTGTGCACAAAACCAATCGCATTAAGGCGTTACAGAACCAAGTACCAACATCAATTACAATGAACCATACGCCCACATCAGGAAGCACAAGACTCGGGCTAGGTTATCATTTGCAACTATCCATTAGGGCATGCAATGATCCCCTCATCAGGAATCATGTCGCCACAAGGCGATAGGCATGACAGTAACCATGGCACAACATAACATATCTAGACCTTTATCTCAAGATAAATCCCTCACACTAGGAGACCGAATTATATGTCAATAAATACACAAAGACTATACCCAAGCACCCAATCAACAAGTAGACAAGACGCAAGGTGACATCATTCAAAATTAAATTGCACAACTAACCAAAGGATTTCTTGTTTCCTACAAGGAAATCATGTGTGGTGTAACAACTATAACCAACCACCATTTACAATTCAACTTAAGGCACATGGCACATAGTAACCAATTAACTGTTAAACTATTAATCGATTTAGATAATAAAATTATTAAACCCTCAACCATTAATCTTGCGCAAGCTATTAAACTATTACACAAATAAACCATAAACCATTAAATGTTAATCATTATGACTAAGTGGGAATGAGTGAACTATTATCATTGCGATTAATCAAGTAATCTATTACCAATGCAATTAAGCCATTAATCTATTACCATTGCAGCATTTAATATATTGTGACATAATTCAAAAGACTGATATGTAAGACTGATAAATAAACAATTTCTATATAAAAAAACAATTAATCTATTGTTTGCATAAGTCGTAAGACATATATATATATATATATATATATATATATATATATATATATATATAACCATTGACATATAATTCAATTAATCTAATTGTAGTAAGGATCGCGACCATTAGTGAAACCATATCCTTTTAAAACAATTATGTCCTACATTCAATTAAATTACTACTAAAGAGCTCGAATGACGATAAATTTGATGAAGTATGCGCGAATCAATTTATTAGAAAAAATTTCCTCAATCTTGATTTTCAAGTGCAATTTTGTTTTAGAGAGTTCTGGCCAGCGTTCAAATAGGGGTTTATGTCACATAAGGAATCACAGGTTTTTCTAGGGGTCATTTATTTACCGAAATTGTTCCAAAATCCATTTTTATACCGATGTTCATCATTTACTATAGAAAAGACATCAGGATGAACATGGCATGGTAATTCCGACTGGTTTGTAATTGGAGAAAAGGGCTTACGTTTTTTGTGACTGGAACTGATAATTTTGTCAAATGATCTTTGTTTTCCACAAGTCAAGGCTCGCTCATGTTAATGGTTGGACTTCTCTATGTCGTGTTGGGCACTTGCATGTCTGCATCTCGGTCGATCGCGATGGTAAGTATGATCACGGTTAATAATGATGGATGGGGTGGGTCACTAAGGTTCTGAATTCAAAATATACATACACAAAGATGAGTGATGCATTACTACCTGTTTGAGGAATAGATCGAGTAGTGAATGAAATATTCAGTTTGGCTTCATGCTCTATTGATGGCACACCCACTCTGTACACCTCCTTGACTGAGCTTCTTCGTCCAATTGTTAATGGTATACACTGTGGAAGAAGATGAAGCTCATGGGATTTAAATATCATAACTGCGTTTACGAACAACCCAGTAGATAATTTATAAAAAGAACACATCTACAGGGTTACTTGTGCATGCCCACAATGATTTAGCCAACAATGGCCAATCCCTCATGTGGTTGCTACTACAACAATGCCAGCAAAACTAAGAATATGTGTGTTCCAAATAATCTAGAGTTGAATTAAATATTCAATGTTGTGAATGAATTGAACAATCTTCAATACAGTGAATGAAACTAGAAATGTTTGATCCAGTGAATGAATCTAGAAATTTCGAGACAGTGAATGAATCTAGAATGTTGATACAGTGAACGAATTGAGAAATCTTATATATAGTGAATAAATCTAGAAATGTTGTGAATGTTTGAGCATCATTCGATACAGTGGATGAATATAGAAATGTTGTGATATATTGAGAAAATTTTGGAACATTAAATAAATTTACTCAACTGTAGCTAGTCTCCCAGTTTATATCGTTAAAAATAGAAAATCAAAGTAAATTTGATTTCAATATTTCTAGAAAAAAAATAAAAAGAACCAACTGACTTTTGTTATTAATGACTGACAAAAAATGGAAATGGGGTAAATGAACACGTTGTTCAAGCAATAAATTTACTCGGCCATCATGGCGCTAATCTAATCGTCATCAAAACATAAAAAAACTGCCATAAAACAATAAAATAGAGAAGACGAGTAAGTCACACACAGTAATAAAAATGTAGTAAATGTATACAGTACACACAATGTTGTCATTCACACATTAAACAAAATACAGTAATGAAACGCAGCGAATCATGCCCAATAAATCGATGGGTGGGTAACACGATTTTTCTGAGGAAGGGAGCAACAGATGGTTGAGCAATAAGGAGGAAATTCCGTTGTACATAATAAGGAATTGGCCAGGCAGAGAAAACATCCTTCACTCATTATCCATGCACAGGAAAGCAGGGAATTTGAATCTAAATCTTTAACACCGAAGTGAAAGAAAGTGGATTAAGATCCTGGCCGACAGCTCAGACGCGGACTAATAACTAAAATGATAAGAACAGAAGATAAAGATACAAATCTACACCCAGGCCTTCTCCGTGGAGAACCAATAATAAAATAAAATAAAAAAACACTATCAAGGGATACAAAACGTAGTAATAAAGCAAGGCTCAGAACCAGAAATTTAGAGACCCTCTTGCAAATTCAAACGGTGTACTATCGCCCAGATGAAAATTCTTATGCATAACTAAACGAGTCTTTTTCTTTTAACCGCATCTACGCAAGCGAGATTTCAACAATAAAGAAATGCATGAACACGAAATTGAGCTATTAATTAATACAATTATGCACATGCATACCGTAGCCAATTGTGAATGCTCTGAATTCATTGTCCCACACGCACTCCATCCAACTCCTGCTTTCCAACCGATGTGACCTCACCGGTACCTCCCAGCCAATGCTAGGGGTACTCTTCTTCCCCCTAAGCCCCTCGAGCCACAAAGGGGCCATGCAGACAATACCAGAGAATGCTAGCACCTAGCTTACCTCGCAAGGTGGAGCTACCACTCATTACCTGAGTTGGGTATCCCAACTCCCACAAGATAAGTTCAATCGAGATGAAATTTCAGCAGTGTAATGTTATGCAAGTCAGATGTGATGCACACTCCTCCTCTGCCATCCTTTTTATAGAGTTTTCTTAGTCATTAGTTTCCCAAAATCGCCATTAGATTTTCTTTTTATTTAATTAATTTTGAAAAAACTCCCCCGTACACATGTCTCCCGATCCCCTAGTTGCACCAGAAAATCAATTTTATTAATTGGTTAAATATTCATATTTCCCTCATCCACCTAAAACCGTTCCTAAAAACGTTCCTCGGTGTCCCAATATCCCCTTACAATTCTTAAATGACTTACGCGTTACTTAATTCCTAGTTGAGTTCATAAATAGAAAGTTCCAAGGCTAGATTCCTTACTAAGTTAAACATTCCCCTTTTTCTTTTAAGTTTCCCCTTTTCTTTAAGTTTCCCTTTTTCTTTTAGTTTCCCTTTTCCTTTATTTTTTTACTAAGTTCAGAATAGCAAGTTTAAACAAAAAACCATTTACTCTTTTTATGAATTTAATCCTCCATTATGTTTTTTACTTTAATAATTAAAGTTCGAATTTCTCTTATTAGTTATAAAAGAACCTTTAATGAATTGAAATTTTATAAAAAGAATCTTAGTGAATTAAATTTTATAAAAAGAACCTTAGGGAATTAAAATTTCCACTTTAATCCGGTTATAAGTCTAATTAGTTTTTTTTTTTTTTTCTAAGGTTCTACTCNAGGCTTGGCGATAGTTCTTAAGGGAAAATTTGTCATTAAACTTTACTTATCACATCACTTATTTTAAGGCCGACCAGGTCCTAAGGAGGTATAGTTTTCTAGGCACTGGGTTTATTTACTTACTAGTTAAAATCGCGGCATTCCCTTCAGGATGCACTACATGATCCAAGGGTGCCACTCGCCTCCTTCCATTTTATTTGCACAACATGCCCTTCAAGACGCACTACGTGCTCCAAGGGTGCCACTTGCCTCTTTATGTTTTCTTTGCATGACGTGCCCTTCAAGACGCACTATGTTCTCCAAGGGTGTCACTCGCCTCTTGAATGAATTTGGTAGACGTCAAACCCCTAGAGTCAATACTCCGTTAGGTGATCTTCTGGGAGACTAAGGGCCTCTAAGGAATAAGGACCTTTCCTTATTGTGCACTCCTTAGAATCAACGTGAGAAACTGCCACAGTCTACCCTCACGGCATCGTGGGTCTTCTCTAACTAGGTAATCATTAACCTACATTTTGAGCCATGGTGGGAGTGCTAATAGGTTGTGGAAGGGTTGTTGCCACACCTCTCCCTCAATGTATTTGGTTTTCATACGTGACCCCTCTACTCCAAATGTGAGATTGGTCGGCAAGCTATCGTCAGCCTGCATCCATCAACGAATCATGTCAGCAATAATAATCAATCATCATAACATTTAATCATATGTACATATGTCACATCAACAACATTCAAACCCTAAYAGTCCACTCCYTGACTCGATCCTGAGTCTAAGRGGTTTCATCGATTCCCCTGCATCCTCAATATCCAAAGTCCTGCACACTCAGGAAAACCCAGTCAATAACACCTGTCTATGTAAATACAACAAAATAACATATCATCAAATCCACAATATCTCATAATCATAATCAAAACAACCAATAGTATAATAACCCAGATCACTTGCATGCAAGTGTCCTCAAAGAATAAGTTCGCTCAGTGTGCGCAAGAGTGGGATGTTACATACACCCCCTCTTGTTTTAAACTTCGTCCCAAAGTTTCATAGTATGTAAGTGCCGAAATGAAGTGTATCAAAATATCATAGGTCTAGTTATCAACAAAAATGAAAACTGCTAATGCATATCGTATGCATCCTCCCAGGTCATCGAGTGCGGACTATAGTTGTCCCACTGGAGCTTGACCCGTTCTATTGTTCGACATTGTAGCTTTTGAATGAGATGGTCCAGGCTGTGGATTGGCTCCTCTGTGAGAGCACCCTCATTCGATACCTGCAAGGTACTCATGTTAATAACATGTGTAGGATCATTAACATAATGTCTCAAAACAGATACGTGAAAAACATCGTGCATATGCCTCAAATAATTAGGAAAGGCTATTCAATAGGCCACGGGCCCCTTCTTTTCCACAATATCGAAAGGTCCCATGAACCTAGGAGAGAGTTTATCACCCTTTCCAAACTTGATCGAACTCTTATGCAGTTTCACCCGCAAGAAGACTCGATCGCCAACTTCGTAACTACGATCGACATGATACACATTGGCATAACTCTTCTTTCGATCATGCGTTTATTTTATCCTTTGTCTTATTGTTTGCATTTGATCTTCCATTTCTTATATCACTTTTGGTCCCACCAGAACCCTATCCTCAAGTCGATCCCAACTCAAAGGCGTCCAACACGGTCGCCCATAAAGAAACTTGAAAGGTGCCATCTTAATGGTGCTTTGATAATTTTTGTTGTATGCAAACTCTACCAGTGGAAAGAACTCTTCCCAATGCCTTTGTTGTTCCATAACATACATACACAACATATCATCTAAGTTTTGGTTTGTTCTTTCTTTCTACTGGTTTGTCTCCAGGTGATACGCGGTACTAAAGTTAAGTTGGGTTCCTAAGGCCTCTTGGAAACTAGTCCAAATCATCCTGTAAACATCGATCCTCTATCAAATATAATCATCTTAGGCACGCCATGCAGCCTCACAATCTCATTGATGAAAACTCTAGCTATGTCAGGTGCCTGATACGTCGTACGCACAGCAATAGAATGAGCACACCTTGTCAGAGTGTTGACTACCACAAAAATCGAGTCATGTCTCCTTGTCATCAATGGAAATCCAACAATGAAATCCATCAAAATGACCTCCCATTTTGATTCCATAATAGCGTGTGACTGTAGTAATCCTGTCGAATGTCTATGTTCAGCCTCACCTGTTGACATTCTAGACATCTTGCCACGAAGTTGACTATGTTTTCCTTCATTCCTTTCCAGAAGAATAAAGGTTTAAGGTCTGCCCTCATCTTCGTGACTCCTGGGTGAGCCATGTACATGTGAGCCTCGTTTAGGATCAGAATCCTCAACTCGTCATTGGGTGGTAGGTAAATTCGAAATTTAAATCTTAGTAATCTGATATTGTGTTTTGTCCGATAAAATCCTTGACCTCTTTGTACTAGTCATCGTCACATTGTAAAGTTGGGATCTTTTCATGTAGATACATATAAAGAGGCATCACTGAAAATATGTGTGGTCTCCAACTCAATGCATCTACCACTCTATTCATTGTTCCCTTTATGTAAGTAATCTTGAAATTGTACTTGATAAGCAATTCTGACCAACATCATTGTCGCATGTTCAAGTCACTTTGCATAAAGATGTGTTGTAGTCCACAGTGGTCCATTTTTAGTTTGAATTTTTATCCAATAAGGCAGTGTCTCGAAAATCTCAAGGCATAAACAATGGCTAACAACTCCAAATCATGCGTCACATAGTTCTCCTCATGCCTTCTCAACTTTCTCGAGATGTA
>JASDQU010738981.1:51587-62106 GCA_032191745.1 Picea mariana | reverse complement strand
TTGGCTGGGCGTGGCCCCCTTCAATCGGTCATATGAGTTACCATGTGGCCACGCGCTAGCCCTTGGGCTACGCGCGGGCCACCCCTGCTAGCGTTAGCACTGGTCATATGACGCATGGGCAGAACCGTGGTCTTACCGCCCACTTCACATATATATTACGGGTCACATGGCTAACAGTTGGTTATAACCGTAATCAAACGTTCAAACTGCGCCCGTATTGACTCCCGTGCTAACCACAATGCCACGGTCACATTACAACACTAAAGACCGCGGGTTGGGCTAAGCCCGACCCGTCCCAACTGCCAAAATATACAACTGCAAACTTAAATACATTTAAGTTCGTTTACATAACAAGTCATAACGGGTGGTCTAACGGCTAGCGGAGGTTTACGAAGGCGTAACTGGAAGAGGAGGTCGCGGGTTCAATCCCGGACCACACCAAAAATGTTAACATAGGCCATATTGGCAAAAACCGGGGTGCCACGTGGCAGCCCGTTATTGGGCCACGTGGCACCCTATCATTCGTCCAGAAAGATGCCACGTGTCCAACGCTAATTCGCCCACATCACTGCCACACGTCGCTGCCACGTCACTTCCGTATGCCACGTCATCTTTGCCACGTCAGCTTGCTGTACGCTTCGTCAGCCGCCACGTCATCTGCTGACGTCATCCGTGCCACGTGTCACCCTTCCAGTGGTGACACGTGTCACCTTCGTATTGGCCCAACCGTGTGCCAAAAGTGTCAAATCTTCCTGACACGTGTCACTGCCTGAGGCTGCCACGTGTTCTGTACGAACGCCGCCACGTGTCACCTCCTAAGACTGCCACGTATCACCTGTATGAATGTGCCACGTGTCCTGTATGGACGCCGCCACGTCGTCTGTACGGACTGACACGTGTCTGTACGAACTGTACGGACAGGTACAGTCAGCATCCCAAAATTTTGCCTGTTTGGCTCGGCGGACAGAATGCAATATCTTCTCCATACGGAATCCGTTTGCGATAAAAATTATACCACCGGAATTAGGAAGACGAGCCGGACGCGGTGTTGGTTTCGTCAGATTCCGAGCACTTTCATTTTTGAGCATTTTTCATGCCCTGATAGGCTCCTGGATCCGATTTCGGATCATATTAAAACCTTGTTAACTATAAATAGTCAATGCCCTCCATGTTATCAAATGGTTACAGGACAAATTTTACCAACCCATTATAAAATGAATAAGATGGTGAAATAAACTAAAACCCTAAATCAAGGAGTTTGAAAGCATAGATGAGCGAAAGAAATATTGGATATTAAAAGAGAGTTTATTGGTTGTAATAAACTTTTTACTATAGAAATTGTATTATATTTCTACATATAAATATGAAATATGTATGATAAATGGTATGAATATCTAGTTAAACAGAGAAAGAATGGGAATAGAGAAAGAAAAGGTGAGAAATTTACCTATATATGGAAGAAAACAATAATGAAGAAACACAATTACTTTAGACCCATTCCAAAGTTGAGAAGACCACAATTTCTTTAGACCTACGCCAAATTTGAGGACCCTAAGGTAAAATAAATAAAAAGAGAGATCACGCAACCATTTTCACATATAGGAAAACAAAGAGAATTTCACATTCACGAAAACAGAGAAAGAAGTGTAGGAGACTATGTTAAATCCATGGACATGGAATGTTTTCATGCGATACACTCAACCCCCATATACCCCCATCTCATAATTTTCCATTGCACTCAAAAGCCAGTTGGTTATCAAGATTTAATTCAGATCTACATCGAGTAAATGTGTCTTTTGATGCACTCAACCTCCATGTTTGTCTGAGTAAATGTGCCTTGTGATGCACTCAACCTCGAGCTTTGTCTCAGCATCAATTTACAATGAAAGCTATATGGATTTGATGGATATTGGATACACGACAGATATGGATTACGAAAAGTCTATCTTGTTAGTCTCATTCGCTAAATTTGGTAGATGGAACCCTGAGAAACCACGGAGGAAGTTGCACGAAGAGTAGTGGAGATAAGTTGTAGAAAATCAATGAGGTGCTTGGAGGAAGCTTCATGAAGTGATCCAAATGGATCCAAGAAGGCCAAAATTTCAAAGTTCTCATAATTGGATGAAAACAGTGCCATTTTGTAGGTCTCGTCGTGTCGATTCCGGCCATATATTGTTTTTCGAAAATGGACACTGTATGAAAAAGTTATGGCGATATGAAGTTTAGGTCAAATAAGCAAAAAAGTCAAAGTCAAAGTCAAAGTCAACTTATGACATCATCAGTACGTCATGTTGGCATTAGCATGACACGTGGTAGCACCAGGAGCTGACATGTGTCGGTCATTTTTGGCATTTTCAGGATGAGTTGGCACCATATGGAAGTGATAGGTGGAAATGTACAAAAGTGACATGTGGTAGTATGGATGTTGATGTGGCAGGGTGACACATGGCAGTATAGATGCTGACAAGGCAGGGTGATGTGCAAGTATGGATGTTGATGTGGTATTGTATGAATGTTGACATGGCATTGTACGGACGATGATGTGGAACTGTACGGAGGACACGTGGCAACTGATTGGGAAAGTTGACGTGGTTGTATGGATGACACATGGCAGTTGACTATGCAGAGTAACGTGGCTCAAGCCAATGAAGAGGTGACACATGGCCCAATTGTAACGACCCCAATCGTTATGATTACATGCGACACAAAGCAAGTGCAATTTTTTTTTTTTAGCAAGTAGGCAACAACAACAACAATTAATCAACACAACTTGACGACAAACACAACACACATCGATCAAGCAACAGACAACAACGACCCAACATACTAGCACATCATGCAATTGAATGAAACATGCGATAATCAATAGACAGATAAAAATGGCTACCTTCCCGAGACAAGCAAGACAACACTTACAATCTAAACGAAAACATCAACAAACCCAACACAACGGATTCAACGACCAGTAACTAGAAACCCTTACTGTGCACAAAACCAATCACATTAAGGCGTTACAGAACCAAGTACCAACATCAATTACAATGAACCATACGCCCACATCAGGAAGCACAAGACTCGGGCCAGGTTATCATTTGCATCTATCCATTAGGGCGTGCAATGATCCCCTCATCAGGAATCATGTCGGCACAAGGCAATAGGCGTGATAGTAACCATGGCACAACATAACATATCTAGACCTTTATCCCAAGCTAAATCCCTCACGCTAGGAGACCGAATTATATGTCAATAAATACACGAAGACTATACCCAAGCACCCAATCAACAAGTTGACAAGACACAAGGTGACATCATTCAAAATTAAATTGCACAACTAACCGAAGGATTTCTTGTTTCCTACAAGGAAATCATGTGTGGTGTAACAACTATGACCAACCACCATTTACAATTCACCTTAAGGCACAAGGTGCATAGTAACCAATTAACTGTTAAACTATTAATCGATTTAGATAATAAAATTATTAAACCCTCAACCATTAATCTTGCGCAAGCTATTAAACTATTACACAAATAAACCATAAACCATTAAATGTTAATCATTATGACTAAGTGGGAATGAGTGAACTATTATCATTGCGATTAATCAAGTAATCTATTACCAATGCAATTAAGCCATTAATCTATTACCATTGCAACATTTAATATAGTGTGGCATAATTTAAAAGACTGATATGTAAGACCGATAAATAAACAATTGCAATATAAAAAAACAATTAATCTATTGTTTGCATAAGTCGTAAGACATATATATATAACCATTGACATATAAAAACAATTAATCTAATTGTAGTAAGGATCGCGGCCATCATTGAAACCATATCCTTTTAAAATAGTTATGTCCTACATTCAATTAAATTACTACTAAAGAGCTCGAATGACGATAAATTTGATGAAGTATGCGCGAATCAATTTATTAGAAAAAATTTCCTCAATCTCAATTTTCAAGTGCAATTTCGTTTTAGAGAGTTCTGGCCAGCGTTCAAATAGGGGTTTATGTCACATAAGGAATCACAGGTTTTTCTGGGGGTCATTTATTTACCGAAATAGTTCCAGAATCCATTTTTATATCGATGTTCACCATTTACTGTAGAAAAGACATCAGGATGAACATGGCATGGTAATTTCGACTGGTTTGTAATTGGAGAAAAAGGCTTACATTTTCTGTGACTGGAACTGATAATTTTGTCAAATGATCTTTGTTTTCTGCAAGTCAAGGGTCGCTCATGTTAATGGTTGGACTTCTCTGCGTCGTGTTGGGCACTTGCATGTCTGCATCTCGGTCGACCACAATGGTAAGTATGATCACGGTTAATATTGATGGATGGGGTGGGTCACTAAGGTTCTGAATTTAGAATATACATACACAAAGATGAGTGATGCGTTACTACCCGTTTGAGGAACAGATCGAGTAGTGAATGAAATATTCAATTTGGCTTCATGCTCTATTGATGTCACACCCACTCTGTACACCTCCTCGACTGAGCTTCTTCGTCCAATTGTTAATGGCATACACTGTGGAAGAAGATGAAGCTCATGGGATTTAAATATCATAACTGCGTTTACGAACAACCTAGTAGATAATTTATAAAAAGAACACATCTACAGGGTTACTTGTGCATGCCCACAATGATTTAGCCAACAATGACCAATCCCTCATGTGGTTGCTACTACAGCAATGCCAGCAAAACTAAGAATATGTGTATTCCAAATAATCCAGAGTTGAATTAAATATTCAATGTTGTGAATGAGTTGAACAATCTTCGATACAGTGAATGAAACTAGAAATGTCTGATCTAGTGAATGAATCTAGAATGTTGATATAGTGAATGAATTGAGCAATCTTATATACAGTGAATAAATCTAGAAATTTTGTGAATGTTCGAGCATCGTTCGATACAGTGGATGAATATAGAAATGTTGTGATATATTGAGAAAATTTTGGAACATTAAATAAATTTACTCAGTTGTAACCAGTCTCCCAGTTTATATCATTAAAAATAGAAAATCAAAGTAAATTTGATTTCAATATTTCTAGAAAAAAAATAAAAAGAACCAATTGACTTCTGTTATTAATGACTGACAAAAACTGGAAATGGGGTAAATGAACACGTTGTTCAAGCAATAAATTTACTCGGCCATCATGGCGCTAATCTAACCGTCATCAAAACATAAAAAAACTGCCATAAAAATAATAAAATAGAGAATATGAGTAAGTCGCACACAGTAATAAAAATGCAGTAAATGTATACAGTAAGCACAACGCTGTCATTCACACAGTAAACAAAATACAGTAATGAAACGCAGTGAATCATGCTCAATAAATCGATGGGTGGGTAACACGATTTTTCTGAGGAAGGGACCAATAAATGGTTGAGCAATAAGGAGGAAATTTCGTTGTACACAGTAAGGAATTGGCCAAGCAGAGAAAACATCCTTCACTCATTATCCATGCACAAGAAAGCAGGGAATTTGAATCTAAATCTTTAACACCGAAGTGAAAGATAGTTGATTAAGCTCCTAGTCGACAGCTTAGATGCGGACTAATAACTGAAATGATAAGAACAGAAGATAAAGATACAAATCTGCACCCAGACCTTCTCCGTGGAGAACCAATAATAAAATAAAATAAAAAAACACTATCAAGGAATACAAAACATAGTAATAAAGCAAGGCTCAGAACCAGAAATTTAGAGACCCTCTTGCAAATTCACATGGTGTACTATCGCCCAGATGAAAATTCTTATGCATAACTAAACGAGTCTTTTTCTTTTAACCGCATCTACACAAGTGAGATTTCGACAATAAAGAAATGCATGAACAAGAAATTGAGCTATTAATTAATACAATTATGCACATGCATACCATAGCCAATTGTGAATGCTTTGAATTCATTGTCCCACACACACTCCATCCAACTCCTACTTGCCAACCGATGTGACCTCACTGGTACCTCCTAGCCAACGCTAGGGGTACTCTTCTTCCCCCTAAGCCCCTCGAGTTGCAAAGGGGCCACGCACACAATACCAGAGAATGCTAGCATCTAGCTTGCCTCGCAAGGTCGAGCTACCACTCATTACCCAAGCTGGGTATCCCAACTCCCACAAGATAAGTTCAATCGAGATGAAATTTCAGCAGTGTAATGTTACGCAAGTCAGATGTGATCCACACTCCTCCTCTGCCATCCTTTTTATAGAGTTTTCTTAGTCATTGGTTTCCCAAAACCGCCATTAGATTCTCTTTTTATTTAATTAATTTTGAAAAAACTCCCCCGTAAACATGTCGCCCGATCCCCTATTTGCACCAGAAAATTAATTTTATTAATTGGTTAAATATTCATATTTCCCTCATCCACCTAAAAGTGTTCCTAAAAAATTTCCTCGATGTCCCAATATCCCCTTACAATTCTTAAATGACTTACGCGTTACTTAATTCCTAGTTGAGTTCATAAATAAAAAGGTCCAAGGCTAGATTCCTTACTAAGTTAAACATTCCCCTTTTTCTTTTAAGTTTCCCCTTTTCTTTAAGTTTCCCTTTTTCTTTTAGCTTCCCTTTTCTTTTCTTTTTTTACTAAGTTCAGAATAGCAAGTTTAGACAAAAAAACCATTTACTCTTTTTATGAATTTAATCCTCCATTATATTTTTTACTTTAATAATTAAAGTTCAAATTTCTCTTATTAGTTATAAAAGAACCTTTAATGAATTGAAATTTTATAAAAAGAATCTTAGTGAATTAAATTTTATGAAAAGAACCTTAGGGAATTAAAATTTCCACTTTAATCCGGTTATAAGTCTAATTAGTTTTTTTTTTTGTTCTAAGGTTCTACTCAGACCTAGGTTTTCAATTCACTAGGCTTGGCGATAGTTCTTAACGGAAAATTTGTCATTAAACTTTACTTATCACATCATTTATTTTAAGGTCGACCAGGTCCTAAGGAGGTATAGTTTTCTAGGCACTGGGTTTATTTACTTACTAGTTAAAATCGTGGCGTTCCCTTCAGGATGCACTAAATGATCCAAGGGTGCCACTCGCCTCCTTCCGTTTTATTTGCACAACGTGCCCTTCAGGACGCACTACGTGCTCCAAGGGTGCCACTTGCCTCTTTATGTTTTCTTTGCGCGATGTGCCCTTCAAGATGCACTATGTTCTCCAAGAGTGTCACTCACCTCTTGAATGAATTTGGTAGACGTCAAACCCCTGAAGTCAATACTCCGTCAGGTGATCTTCTGGAAGACTAAGTGCCTCTAAGGAATAATGACCTTTCCTTATTGCGCACCCCTTAGAATCATTGTGAGAGACTGTCACAGTCTACCCTCACAGCATTGTGGGTCTTCTCTAACTAGGTAATCGTTAACCTACATTTTGAGCCATAGCGGGAGTACTAGTAGGTTGTGGTAGGGTTGTTGCCACACCTCTCCCTCAATGTCTCTGGTTTTCATACGTGACCCCTCTACTCCAAATGTGAGTCTGGTCAGCAAGCTATTGTCAGTCTGCATCCATCAACGAATCATGTCAGCAATAATAATCAATCATCATAACATTTAATCATATGTACATATGTCACATCAACAACATTCAAACCCTAACAGTCCACTCCTTGACTCGATCCTGAGTCTAAGGGGTTTCATCGATTCCCCTGCATCCTCAATATCCAAAGTCCTGCACACTCAGGAAAACCCAGTCAATAACACCTGTCTATGTAAATACAACAAAATAACATATCATCAAATCCACAATATCTCATAATCATAATCAAAACAACCAATAGTATAATAACCCAGATCACTTGCACGCAAGTGTCCTCAAAGAATAAGTTCACTCAGTGTGTGCAAGAGTGGGATGTTACATACACCCCCTCTTGTTTTAAACTTCATCCTGAAGTTTCACAGTATGTAAGTGCCGAAATGAAGTGTATTAGAATATCATAGGTCTAGTTATCAACAAAAATGAAAACTGCTAACGCATATCGTATGCGTCCTCCCAGGTCGCCGAGTGCGGACTATAGTTGTCCCACTGGAGCTTGACCTGTTCTATTGTTCAACGTTGTAGCTGTCAAATGAGATGGTCCAGGATGTGGATTGGATCCTCTGTGAGAGAACCCTCGTCTGATACCTGCAAGCTACTCATGTCAATAACATGTGCAGGATCATTAACATAATGTCTCAAAACAGATACGTGAAAAACATCGTGCATATGCCTCAAACAATCAGGAAAGGTTATTCGATAGGCCACATGCCCCTTCTTTTCCACAATATCGAAAGGTCCCATGAACCTAGGAGAGATTTTAGCACCCTTTCCAAACTTGATCGAACTCTTATGTGGTTTCACCCGCAAGAAGACTCGATCGCCAACCTCATAACTACGATCGACACGATGCACATAGGCATAACTCTTCTGTCAATCATGCGCTTCTTTTATCCTTTGTCTTAATGTTTTCATTTGATCTTCCATTTGTTGGATCACTTCTGGTCCCACCAGGACCCTATCCTCAAGCCGATCCCAACTCAAAGGTGTCCAACATGGTCGCCCATAAAGAAACTTGAAAGGCGCCATCTTAATGGTGCTTTGATAATTTTTGTTGTATGCAAACTCTACCAGTGGAAAGAACTCTTCCCAACTCCTTTGTTGTTCCATAACATACATACGCAACATATCATCCAAGTTTTGGTTTGTTCTTTCTTTCTGCTCGTTTGTCTCCAGGTGATACGTGGTACTAAAGTTAAGTTGGGTTCCCAAGGCCTCTTGGAAACTAGTCCAAATCGTCCTATAAACATCGATCCTCTATCGGATATAATCATCTTAGGCACGCCATGCAGCCTCACAATCTCATTGATGAAAACTCTAGCTATGTCAAGTGCCTGATACGTCATACGCACAGCAATAGAATGAGCACACCTTGTCAGAGTGTCGACTACCACAAAAATCGAGTCATGTCTCCTTGTCATCAATGGAAATCCAACAATGAAATCCATCAAAATGACCTCCCATTTCGATTCCATAATAGCATGCGACTGTAGTAATCTTGTCGAATGTCTATGTTCAGCCTCACCTGCTGACATTCTAGACATCTTGCCACGAAGTTGACTATGTTTGCCTTCATTCCTTTCCAGAAGAATAAGGGTTTAAGGTCTTCCCTCATCTTCGTGACTCCTGGGTGAGCCATGTACATTGCTCTATGAGCCTCGTTTAGGATCAGAATCCTCAACTCGTCGTTGGGTGGTAGGTAAATTCGAATTTTAAATCTCAGTAATCCGTCATTGTGTTTTGTCCGATAAAATCCTTGACCTCTTTGTACTAGTCATCGTCACATTGTAAAGTTAGGATCTTTTCATGTAGATACATATAAAGAGGCATCACCGAAAATATGCGTGGTCTCCAACTCAACGCATCTACCACTCTATTCATTGTTCCCTTTATGTAAGTAATCTTGAAATTGTACTTGATAAGCAATTCTAACCAACATCGTTGTCGTATGTTCAAGTCACTTTGCATAAAGATGCGTTGTAGTCCACAGTGGTCCATTTTTAGTTTGAATTTTTATCCAATAAGGTAGTGTCTCCAAAATATCAAGGCATAAACAATGGCTAACAACTCCAAATCATGTGTCACATAGTTTTCCTCATGCCTTCTCAACTTTCTCGAGATGTAAGCGATCACTCGACCGTCTTGCATCAAGACTCCGCCTAAGCCTTCTTTGGATGTGTGAGAGTGTACCAAGAAGTCCGCATCCATGTCAGGGACCTTTAGTATCATTGTTGTTGTCAACATCACCTTGAGCCTCTGAAATGCTTCCGTGCATTTATTAGTTCAAACAAACTTCCTGTTCTTCTTCTGCAATTATGTGATCGGATTTGCTATCTTTGAAAAACCCTCAACAAACCGTTGATACTATCCCGCTAAACCCATGAAGCTACACACTTTGGGGACATTATTCAGTGCAATCCATTCCATAATATCCTCTACCTTTTCTAGATGCACAACGATACCCTCACCGGAGATGACATTCCCTAAGTAGTGAATCTTCGATTGATAAAACGAGCATTTAGACAATTTCCCATACAATTTGTTCTCTCGTAGACACTATAGTACCAACCGCAAGTGATCATCATGCTCCTCCATCATCCAAGAGTAAATCAAAATATCGTACAATGAATACTTGGACGAACCTGTCCAAGTATTCGCAGAACACCCCATTTATCAAAATCATAAACACACCTGGGGCATTCGTCAATCCAAAAGGTAAAATAGTAAACTCGTAATTTCCAAACCTCTCTTAAAGGTAGTCTTAGGGATGTCGTCCTCCTTGATCCATAAATGGTGATACCCTGATCTCACTTCGATCTTTGAAAATATCGTTGCACCCTTCATCTGATCAAACATATCATCAATCCTTGGAAACGAATACTGGTTCTTGATCGTTGCCTTGCTCAATTGACGACAGTCAATGCAGAGTCTGCATGACCCATCCTTCTTTCGTATGAAGATAATAGGTGCACCCCATGG
>JASDQU010738981.1:38578-51191 GCA_032191745.1 Picea mariana | reverse complement strand
GATCCGTAACTGGTGATACCCTGATCTCAATTCGATCTTTGAAAACATCGTCGCACCCTTCATCTGATCAAACATATCATTAATCCTTGGCAACGGATATTGGTTCTTGATCGTTGCCTTGTTCAATTGATGATAGTCAATTCAGAGTCTGCACGACCCATCCTTCTTCCGTATGAAGATAACAGGTGCACACCATGGTGACACACTTGGACCTATAAGTCCTAGGTCCAGCAACTCCTTCAGTTTCATTTTCAACTCATGTAACTCCAGGGTCGACATCTGATAAGGCGTTCTTGCTATCGGTTCATTTCTTGGTTTTAGGTCGATGGTAAATTCCAATTCCCTTTCTAGCAGCATCCTAGGTAACTCCTTAAGGAAGACGTCTGTAAACTCTCTCACCATTGGAAGGTGTTCTAGACCTTCTGCTACTCCCTTCTCGTTTAACATAAGGATCGAATAAATCTTACATCTCTTGTGCATGCTCTTCCATAGATGCAAAGAAGAGATGAACCTCATGGAGACTCCCTAGTTCCAACCTACAATCATGTGTCTTTGTCCCTCGTCATCGACCAAACTCATTCATTTTGTCTTACAGTCGAGTATCGCATCATGCGATTCTAACCTGTCCATACCGATCACGACATCATAAGACCCTAAGGTCATGACGTACAGTTTGGCCCTGGTGACAAACTCTCCCAGGTTAAGGCTACAGCCCGTAACCTTCCCTCCAACCTTCTGTTTGGCTCCTAAAGCCATTTCTACAAAGCTAAACTCGTCCTGTTCAATTGGCTTCACCTTAATTCGTTTTAGCATTATACCAAAAATAAAACTCTCTGTAGCACCTGGAGCTATCAAAATACTAAGGGTCTGGTCAGTGATGGTACCTGACGTAGAAGTTGACGACCCACTGGCATGGAACCCTGGTTTGTTCTGCTGAACAACCCTAAAATATTGTTGTTGCAGGAAACACTGTTGTGGTGCTCTATAAGGAGTCCACTGCTGAGGGGTCGATCATCGTGGTGTAGTGTAAGTGTATCCTCGTTGGAAGACACTATATCTTGGTGAAAGTCTAGTCGGTGTCTAATGTTGTTGCACACCAGATGACACCTACCCCATTGGTCCCGCTAGAGTCCTTCTCTGACTCCCATCGATAATCTCTTCCTCTGCTATGAGGGCCTACTGGATAGCGTCATGCAAGTTTTGAGGCATCAGAATCCTAACCTTTGCATGAATGTTTCCATTAAGGCCAAAAATGAACCTATTGACCTTAAGTTTCTCGGTATTTAGGTGCGGAGCATACCGAAGAAGCTCCATAAAATGGGTCTCGTACTCGGGCACTATAAGACCACCATGTCTCAAGGTGTTCAACTCATTGAGCTCACACTCAATGAATTCCTCATACAGATACCTCTCCTGGAATCATTCCTCGAATAGTTCCCATGAGACGTCTTCAACGACCTTGTTCAATTGCGGCAAGAGAGTCTTCCACTAAAGAAGAGTTCTCCCCTTCAGTTTAAATACCGCCATGCAGACCTTCATGTTGGAGGTATATTCGTGAAGTGCAAAGCACATCGCCATATTCTCCAACCATGCCTCAGCGACTGCACCGTCTGCAGCACTCGTGGGCTTGAGAACTTATCCCTATTGATCTCTTAGTGAATGCTAACGCTACGGTTTGGGGCGCGCTGTGGACCCTCAGGGGTACAGGAACCCTAGCCTCATCTCAGTACAGATGGTGAATCAAGGCCTATGGAATTCCTTGGAAGGACCTTTTCAGACCATCATCATCCCTCACCGCAATCGAATCCATCCCAAGGACTTGTTCTTCCCCTTGGGGGTTAAACTCCGAGGATGCGAGCACTTTTGTAGGCATCGCACCTCCTTCCACAGCACCACATTGTGAACCTCTATGGCATCCTCTAAACGAGATCACTGCATGGACACGTTAAATTATGAATTAGTGCTAGGTTAAAACTCAAGGGTTTACTGCAGTGGAAAGCATGGCGATCCATAGTCACAGGGTTGAACCCGCTATGATACCATATGTAACGACCCCGATCGTTATGACTACAGGCGACACAAAGCAAGTGCATTTTTTTTTTTAGCAGGTAGGCAACAACGACAACAATTAATCAACAAAAGTTGATGATGAACACAACGCACGCCAATCAGGAAAAAAACAACAACGACCCAACATACTAGCACATCATGCAACTGGATGAAACATGTGATAATCAATAGACAGATAAAAATGGTTGCCTGCCTGACACAAGCAAGACAACGCCTACAAGCTAAAGGACAACATCAACAAACCCTACACAACAGCTTCGACGACCAATAACTAGAAACCCTTACGACGCACAAAACCAATCGCATTAAGGTGTTACAGAACCAAGTACCAACATCAATTACAATGAACCATACGCCTACATCAAGAAGAAAAATACTACGGCCAGGTTATCATTCGCATCTATCCATCAAGGCACGCAATGATCCCCTCATCAAGAATCATGCCATCATAAGGCGATAGGCGTGACAGTAACCATGGCGCAACATAACATATCTAGACCTTTAACCAAACCTAATTCCCTCGTGCTAGGAGACCGAATTATCCGTCAATAAATACACGAAGACTATACCCAAGCACCCAATCAACAAGTCGACAAGACGCAAAATGACATCATTCAAAATTAAATTGTGAAACTAACCGAAAGATTTATTGTTTCCTACAAGGAAATCATGTGTGGTGTAACAAATATGACCAACCACCATTTACATTTCAACTTAATGCACAAGGCGCATAGTAACCGATTAATTGTTAAACTATTAATCAATTTAGATAATAAAACTATTAAACCCTCAACCATTAATCTTCCGCAAGCTATTAAACTATTATGCAAATAAATCATAAACCATTAACGGTTAATCATTATGACTAAGTGAGAATGAGTGAACTATTGTCATTATGATTAATCAAGTAATCTATTACCAATGAAATTAAGCCATTAATCTATTACCATTGCAGCATTTAATCTATTGTGGCAGAAGTTAAAAGACTGATATGTAAGACTGATAAATAAACAATTTCTATATAAAAAAACAATTAATCTATTGTTTGCATAAGTTGTAAGACATATATATAAAACCATTGACATATAAAAACAATTAATCTAATTGTAGTAAGGATCATGACCATCATTGAAACCATATCTTTTTAAAACGGTTATGTCCTACATTCAATTAAATTACTACTAAAGAGCTCGAATGATGATAAATTTGATGAAGTATACAACAATCAAATTATTAGAAAAAAAATGCCTCAATCTCAATTTTCAAGTGCAATTTCATTTTAGAGAGTTTTGGCTAGCGTTTAAATAGGGGTTTATGTCACATAAGGAATCATAGGTTTTTCTGGGGGTCATTTATTTACCGAAATTGTTCTAGAAGCCATTTTTATACCGATGTTCACCATTTACTGTAGAAAAGACATCAATATGAGCATGGCATGGTAATTCCGACCGGTTTGTAGATGGATAAAAGGGCTTACGTTTTCTGTGACTGGAACTCATAATTTTGTCAACTGATCTTCGTTTTTTGCAGGTCAAGGGTCACTCATGTTAATGATTGGACTCCTTTGCATCATGTTGGGCACTTGCATATCTGCATCTCAGTCGACCGCGATGGTAAGTATGATCATAGTTAATGATGGATGGGTTGGGTCACTAAGGTTTTGAATTTATAATATACATACACAGAGATGAGTGAGGCGTTACTACACGTTTGAGGAACAAATCGAGTAGTGAATGAAATAATCAGTTTGACTTCATGCTCTATTGATGGCACACCCACTCTATACACCTCCTTGACTGAGCTTCGTCGTCCAAGTGTTAATGGCATACATTGTGGAAGAAGATGAATCTCATGGGATTTAAATATCATAACTGTGTTTACGACCAACCCAGTAGATAATTTACCAAAATAACACATCTACAGGGTTGCTTGTGCATGCCCACAATGATTTGGCCAACAATGGCCAATCCCTCATGTGGTTTCTACTACAACAATGCCAACAAAACTAAGAATATTTGTATTCCAAATAATCCAGAGTTGAATTAAATATTCAATATTGTGAATGAATCAAGCAATATTCTATACAGTAAACGAAACTAGAAATGTCTGATTCAGTGAATGAATCTAGAAATGTCGAGACAGTGAACGAATCTAGAATGTCGATACAGTGAATGAATCGAGCAATCTTCGATATAGTGAATAAATCAAGAAATGTTGTGAATGTCTGAGCAATCTTCGATATAGTGAATAAATCAAGAAATGTTGTGAATGTCCGAGCAATCTTCGATACAGTGGATGAATCTATAAATGTCATGATATATTGAGAACAATTTGGAACATTAAATAAATTTACTCAGCCATAACTAGTCTCCCAGTTTATATCGTTAAAAATAGAAAATCAAAGTAAATTTGCTTTCAATATTCCTAGAAAAAAAATAAAAAGAACCGATTGACTTCCATTATTAATGACTGACAGAAATGGGAAATGGGGTAAATGAACACATTGTTCAAACAAAAAATTTACTCGGTCATCAAGGAGCTGATCTAACTATCATCAAAACATAAAAAAAACTGCCATAAAACAATAAAACAGAGAAGACGAGTAAGTCACACACAATAATAAAAACGCAGTAAATCTATATTGTAAGCACAACGATGTCATTCACGCAGTAAACAAAATATATTAATGAAACACAATGAATCATGCTTAATAAACCGTTGGGTGGGTAACACGATTTTTCTGAGGAAGGGACCAAAATATGGCTGAGCAATAAGGAGGAAATTTCGTTGTACACAGTAAGGAATTGGTCGGGAAGATAAATTATCCTTCACTCATTATCCATGCACGGGAAAGCATGGCATTTGAATCTAAATATTTAACACCGGAGTGAAAGACAGTCGATTCGGCTCCTGGCCGACTGCTCAGGAATAGACTAATAACTAAAAGGATAAGAACAGAAGATAAAGATACAAATCTGCACCTAGACCTTCTCCATGGAGAACCAATAATAAAATAAATAAATAAAACGCTATCAAGGGATAAGAAAACGTAGTAATAAAACAAGGCTCAGAACCATAAATTTAGAGACCCTCTTGCAAATTCACATGGCGCACTATCGCCCAGATAAAAATTCTTATGCATAACTAAGTGAGTCTTTTTCTTTTAACTGCATCTTCGCAAGCGAGCTTTCGACAATAAAGAAATGCATGAACAAGAAATTGAGCTATTAATTAATACAATTACGCACATGTGTTTCATAGCCAATTGCGAATGCTCTGAAGTCATTGTCTCGCACGTGCTTCCTCCAACTCCTGCTTGTTAATCGATGTGACCTCACTGGTACCTACCATTCAACGCAAGGGGTACTCTTCTTCCCCCTAAGCCCCCCGAGCCGTAAAGGGGCCACACACACAATACCAGAGAATGATAGAACCCATCTCGCCTCGCAAGGTCGAGCTACCACTCGTTACCCAAGCTGGTTATCCCAACTCCCACAAGAGAAGTTCAGACAAGATGAAATTTCAGCAGCGTAACGTTACGCAAGCCAGATGTGATCCACACTCCTCCTCTGCCATCCTTTTTATAGAGTTTTATTATTCATTAGTTTCGAAGAACCCCCATCATATTCCCTTTTTATTTAATTAATTTCGAAAAAACTCCCCCATACACATGTCGTTCGATCCCCTAGTTGCACCAGAAAATCAATTTTATTAATTAATTAAATATTCCTATTTCCCTCATCCACCTAAAAGCGTTCTTAAAAACGCTCCTCAACGTCCCAATATTCCCTTACAATTCTTAAATGACTTACGCCTTACTTAATTCCTAGTTGAGTTCATAAATAGAAAGTTTCAAGGCTAGATTCCTTACTAAGTTAGACATTCCCCTTTTTCTTTTAAGCTTCCCCTTTTCTTTAACTTTTTTATTTTCTTTTAGTTTCCCTTTTCTTTTCTTTTTTTACCAAGTTCAGAATAACAAGTTTAGACAAACAACCATTTACTCTTTTTATGAATTTAATCCTCCATTATAATTTTTACTTTAATAATTAAAGTTAGAATTTCTCTTATTAGTTATGAATGAACCTTTAGTGAATTGAAATTTTATAAAAAGAATCTTAGTGAATTAAATTTTATAAAAAGAACCTTAGGGAATTAAAATTTCCACTTTAATCTGGTTATAAGTCTAATTAGTTTTTTTTTTTTTTAAGGTTCTACTTAGACCTAGGTTGTCAATTCACTAGGCTTGGCGACAGTTCTTAAGGGAAAATTTGTCATTAAACTTTATTTATCACATCATTTATTTTAAGGTTGCCTAAGGAGGCATAGTTTTCTAGGCAATAGGTTTATTTACTTACCCTTTAGGACACACTACGTTCTCCAAGGGTGCCACTCGTCTCCTTCCATTTTATTTGCGCGACGTGCCCTTCAATACGCACTACGTGCTCCAAGGGTGCCACTCACCTCTTTTTGTTTTCTTTGCGGGATGCACCCTTCAAATGCACTACGTGCTCCAAGGGTGCCACTCGCCTCTTGAATGAATTTGGTAGACGTCAAATCCCTGGAGTCAATACTCTGTCAGGTGATCTTGTGGGAGACTAAGGGCCTCTAAGGAATAAGGACCCTGCCTTATTGCGTGCCCCTTAGAATCATCGTGAGCGACTATCATAGTCTTCCCTCATGGCATCGTGGGTCTTCTCAAACTAGGTAATCATTAACCTATAGTTCAAGCCACGATGGGAGTGCTAGTAGGTTGTGGTAGGGTTGTTGCCACACCTCTCCCTCAATGTCTCTGGTTGTCGTATGTGACCCCTCTACTCCAAATGTGAGTCTGGTCAGAAAGATATCGTCAGCCTGCATCCATCAACAAATCATGTCAGCAATAATAATCAATCATCATAACATCTAATCCTATGTACATATGTCAAATCAAGAACATTCAAACCCTAACAGTCCACTCCCTGACTTGATCCAGAGTCCAAGGGGTTTCATCGATGTCTCTTCATCCTCAATGTCCAGAGTCCTACACACTTAGGAGAACCCAATCAATAGCACTTGTCTATGTAAATACAAAAAATTAACATATCATCAAATCCACAATATCTCATAATAAGTTCGCTCAGTGTGCGCAAGAGCGGGATGTTACACCAATGAGGAGGCACCACGTGGCACCTTCTGGAAGGTCAAATCTGGCGATTCTGCCAAAACTGGCAGTTACCACCAAATCTAGTAGCAATCCTCCAAATCTGGCGAATCTTGCTAAATATGGCTAATTGTCGCTAAGTTTGGCTATCTGTCGCTAAATTTGACGGAGTCTAGCTTATTTAGATGGGAACAGAATCGCGAAAAAGGAGTTTTTTTGGCATGCAAATCGAGACTGTACGGACTACACGGATCTGACAGGGCACAACATTGGGATTTGTGACGAGGGGAGGTATCAAGGGCTTGTTCAGAAGTAGATCAACTTTATACTCAAAAGTTGCATAATTTCGAGAGGAGTTCGAAGATGGCTTCTGTTTTTGCATCAGAGTATCCAAACAGAAAAGTGCCTCCAGTGCCCAATATGTTGAGCTAAGCATAGCCGACTTTATACTCAAAAGTATCAAAATTATTTGTTCCAACCAATGGTGATGTTTGTTTTTGTCCAAAAGTTGCATATATGAAAGGTGGTTTTGGGATATGCTATGTAAGCCTTTCTTTTGTATTCTTAAAGCACCGAAAATTAATAAGAACCCTTCCCCACTGAGACAAAGGCTCAGAGACATAGCAAAACTTTTGCTGAACTCCGTTATAAATCTTGGTGTTATGGTTTTTTGTTTTTACTTCTTATAGGATGAAACTTATTTCATTAATATTCTTCTCTTAATTCCTAAATGGTAAATCAACTCATGCTTAAACTTAACCATATTATTTAAAAGATCATTTTCGGATCAAGTGGTATCAGAGCAGGTTGATAGTTGTCTGTTTGAGTTTGCATGATTACCAGGGAAAAGCTAAGTTGTGGTGAAGGCAAGCTTGTAGAAGGGGATCCATAGATTGGATCAAGAAAGAGGACATCCCAAAGTGAGAGAATGGCATCAGATGAAGGACTTTCTCAAAATGAAAGAGAGTTTCAAAGAAATTTATTTGCCATGTTGGAGATGGTAAAAGTGTTGTATGATGATTACTTGGAACGGAAGAGACTGGTTCAAGGGGAATCTTCAAAGCAAGCCAAAAATGAAAAAGGAGATGATCCTCCTAAAACTTCTCCTTCACCACCTCCATCTCCATCATCATATTCTTCTTCAAGTATATGTTCAACTTCTACTACAAGAAAACATTCTCATAAACATAATCCTGACATGCCATTATTTAAACTTGATGTAAAATTTGTTTTGCCTATGTATGATGGTGAAGTTAATGCTGAGAAACTTGATAATTGGGTTAGACAGATGGAGGTATATTGTAATGTGAAACAAATCAAAGATAAGGAAACCAAAATCATATTGGCATCACTTCGTCTTGAAGGCACAACTCTCATCTTGTGGAAAAGTAAGATGCAACATGGAACTCAACAAGTTGGTAAGATTTTTCCATCATGGCATGATTTTATTTCCACACTTAGAAAACAGTTCTATCCTTTGGGGTATAAGGAAAATGTTTTAATTGAATAGCAAAGTCTTAAGTTAAGGAAAGGACAATCGGTGCAGGAATATACAAATGAATTTAGTAAGATGGATTTGATGTTAGATGTTCCATTGACTACACAAGAAACTCTTATGAAGTATATAGGAGGTTTTCCTGCATATATTTGTAATACAGTATTTATGCTTGGACCTACTAATCTTCATGAGGCTTATGTTCAAGAAACGTATATTGAAGAATGGAAAACTAGAGTTGGTGTATCAGGGGAATCATATTCAAAGAAAGAAGGAAAAGGAAAAGGGAATGGGAAGAAAGCAAATTCAGCAACAGTGAAGGAAGATAAGCTCTCTTGCAAGAATTGCAAGAAAGAAGGGCACGATGATGAACATTGTTGGAAATTTCATCCAGAGAAGAGACTGAAGTGGTTCAAAGAGAGGAAAGGGCAAGAAAAAGTTGTAACAACAACACGATCAATAGACTTGGGATCAAATTCAAGTGATGAGTCTAAGATTACAGTAGTTGGTTTGACAGGTAAAATTGGTGATGGTATTTGATTCAAGAAGTAAATTTTTTCATATAAGGGTCATAATGAAACATACTAAGATCAATACATTGATAGATAGTGGATCTCAATCTAACTTCATTTCAGAAGAAGTGGTTAAGAAATTGGGATTAAACACTAAGATGCATCACGAACCCTATTCACTAAATCGGATAAGGTCACAAATTCCCCATAACAAAGCAATTTATCATAAAGTTTTCAATTACATCTAAGTATGTGGATGAAGTAATATTTGATGTGGTGCCACTAGAAACATGTGGAATGGTATTAGGCAACGCTTATTTATATGCTTGCAAAGGAATATTCTTCAGGGAACAAAATCAATATCACTTAAATAAGGAGGGGACATAATATGGTGTACATTCTCATCACATAAAAGGAAATCAATCTCTTATAACAATGGAACAATTAAAGAAGGCAATTTATGCAAGCAATACACCTATAATTGTGCCAAGTAAAGAAGTTGATCTTAAGAATGAAAATGATATGGTTGTAGAATGGAAGCTCAAACATACTTTGCTTCACGATAAATTAATGTCATGCAAGCCCTTCAAACATATTCGTTCAGTTTCAATCATATTTTTTATGTTATCGTTGCTAATGTTTTCTACATGGATGGTAGTGGATTCAGTAAGATGTGAACGAGTTCAAGTGGCTAACAATATGCTTTCAGTTGTCATGGTTATTATGCAATTCATTATGATGTGACAGATGTACCGGATAAATTTTAAAGACAAAGGACAAGTGGGGAGGCCTATCCCGCACTTGATGACTGGTTAATACCTTTTTGGAGGACCAAAAGGTCTTAGTGGAGAGGTGTGATCCAAATGGATCCAGGAAGACCAAAATTTTAAAAATATCATAATCGGATGAAACTAGCACCATTGCGTAGGGCTCATCGTACCGATTCCAGCCATATATTTTTTTTCCGAAAATGGACACCATATGCAAAAGTTATGGCGATTTGAAGTTTAGGTTCAATAGGAAAAAAATCCAAGTCAAAGTCAATTGATGAAATCAGCAGTTTGTCATGTTGACGTTAGCATGACATGTGGCAACACCAAGAGCTGACATGTGTCAGTTATTTTTGGCGTTTTCAGGTTGAGTTGGCACCGTACGGATGTGACATGTGGCATTGTACGAAAGTCACACATGGCATTGTACGAAAGTGACACATGGAAGTATGGATGTTGACGTGGTAGTATGAATACTGACATGGCAGGGTGTATCATGGTAGTACGGATGTTGATGTGGCAGGGTGATGTGGAAGTATGAATGTTGACATGGCACTGTATGAATGTTGATGTGGCATTATACGGATGATCATGTGGCACTGTACGGATGACACATGGTAGTTGACTAGGCAGGTTGATGTGGTCGTACGAATGACACGTGGCAGTTGACTATGCAGGGTGACGTGGCTCGGACCAATGAATAGGTGACACATGGCCCAATGAGGAGGCACCACGTGGCACCTTCTAAAAGGCCAAATCTGGTAGTTACGCAAAAACTGGCGGTTACCACCAAATCTAGCGAGAATCCTCCAAATCGGGTGAATCTTGCTAAATCTGGCTAACCGTCGCTAAGTTTGGCTAACTATCACTAAATTTGGCAGAGTCTGGCTTATTTATCCCGACACGAAAATCAAGAAAAAGGAGTTTTTTTGGCACGCAAATCAAGACTATATGGACTGTATGGATCTGACAGGGCGTAGGATTGGGACTCATGTCGAGGGGAGGTATCGAGGGCATGTTTGGAAGCAGGTCGACATTATACTCAAAAGTTGTAGAATTTCGAGAGGAGTCTGAATATGGATTTTGTTTTTGCATTAGAGTAGCCAAACAGAAAAGTGCCTCCAGCGCCCAAGATTTCAAGCCAAGCATAGCCGACTTTATACTCAAAAGTCTCAGAGTTACCTGTTCCAGCCAATGGTGATGTATGTTTCTGTCTAGAAGTTGTAGATATGGAAGGTGGTTTCAAGAGTTGTTATGTAAGCCTTTATTTTGTATTCTCAAAGCATTGAATATTAATAAGAAGCCTTCCCCACTGAGACAAAAGCCCGAAGACGTAGGCAAACTTCTGTTGAAATCCGTTATCAATCTTGGTGTTATGGTTTGTTGTTTTTACTTCTTATATGGTTGGAACTTATTTCATTAAGATTATTCTCTTAATTCCTAAATGGTAAATCAACTCATGTATAAACTTAACCATAGTCTTTAAAAGATCATTTTTGAATCATGAAGAGCAGTGGAGGTAAGTTGAAAAAAATCAACGAGGTTATGGGCACTTGGATTTTATTTTATTTTAATCCAAATTGTACGAAAAAAACAATATTTTTTCAAAAATAAGGGGAAAAATGCAGGGATAAGAAATGGTATGGGCATATATGTGTGTGTGAGTGTGTGTCTGTGTATCATTATCTGTTATTTTCATTTAGCATTTATGCACAAGACACGTTGTCGACAACAAAAACAATGTTGGATTTGATGGATGCTGAAGGAACCCAGCAACAACTGTGTTCTTGTTATACATGCTCCTTCTTGTGAAAATACTTGCAAAGATTATTTTATTGTGAAAATACTTACAAAGATGGTTTTAGAAAACTTGTCAACCAATTGACAAGATTTCTACAAAACCTAACCCTAAAATACACCTTCAACATAATTATGTAGCAATATCATCATAAAAACTATATACAACTAAAGTTATTTCAATTCAATATAAAGAAGGCACGATTTTAAATACATATATCAAGAGGTGGAAAATAGCACAAGGAAAGGATAGGTATCATGTACATGTTGGTAAGCCATGATCAATGGAGATTTTAAAAATGGTTGAACATTGATTTTATGTTGAAAGTGAGAAATCAAAATACACATGTCATCAATTTTCATAACAAATTAAAATATAAATTAATTTTTATTAAATAACTATTTATAAAAATTYATTTAMTTTTATAAAAAWYAARTGTTTACAATTATTTCGTATAATTAAATTTCTATAAAATAACCGTTTATCTTTCTATAAAATAACCATTTATCTTTATAAAGACACATTTACCTTTATGAAAATACATGCTCATCATGAACTATGAAAACACCTGCTCATTGTGAATATATGTGTTGACTTCCTAACATGCAAATTCCTTTGTCATATTTGTTGATCCCATGTGCCTCTATGAAGATGTGGTCACATTAAGCTTTGAAAACTAGTTAACATGCAAATCCTTTGTACATGTGAAAATGTAAATCCTTTGTCATATTTGTTGATTTCATGTGCCTCTATGAAGATGTGCTCACATTTAGCTTTAGCTTTGAAAACTAGTTAACATGCAAATCCTTTGTATATGTGAAAATGTAA
>JASDQU010738981.1:13602-28331 GCA_032191745.1 Picea mariana | reverse complement strand
TTTTTTTTTTCTTTTCTAGATATTTAATTAATTTTAAATCAATTATATATATTAATCAATTTATTTATTTTTAATAATAATAATAAGGTTATTAATATATAAGATTGTATTGTTATATTATATTTTATTATTTATTTGAAAAGAACCTTGTAAATACCTAGATGGGGTGTTAAAAATGTTGGGACTATCTTAGTCCATATGCCACGACAATTGCTCGATGTGACAACTATAGGTGATAAGACATTTGTACAAGCATGAGAGTTTTAATAAATAAAGAAGAAAAACCAAAAATCTACTTAGTGGAAAGGAACTAATGAATATCACAAATTAATGGAAATGGAGAATGAGATAAAGGATGATTACACAAAATAAGAATTTGGGGTGGTAAGAGTGGGTGAGGTTATCTTTGACATTGGAGGAAAGATTGAGCTTTTATACTCTTGGAATATTGGACACGCCACTAATAATCAAGCATAGGTATATGTCTTCTACCAGGGATTACATTTGGTAAAGTCCTGCAGAATCCAATCTATCACACTCATTGGAGACTTGAAAATCACTATAATGCATATACGATTGAAATCCCTCCTCAATGACAACCAACTTAGAGCTATCATCGAGCAAATCCAGTTAGAAATCCAATCTTTCCAATGCGTGGAACCCTTCCATCCTCTTAGAAAAATAACCACGAAGCATATCAACAAGCGAATTTGGTAGTTCGAGAAAAAAAATGGGACATTACGAGTCAATGGGGGGGACCTCCACTCAATATATTCCATGAACACTCACAACCACTGCAATTTTTCCCAAAGAGACAAGACATCTAAGAACCTTATCTAACTGAGGTTTGTGCCATGAGATGTCTCTAGAATTTCCCACGTGGCGCATTTAAGTTTCCACTTCCCATGTGCGCATGCAAGTGTTTATTCTGGGTACTTTCACCAATACCTTTGAACATGCAGCTTGTCTATCTTCTAGCCTTATCTAACTTGGGTTATGTGCACTCGGTTTATCTTCTAGCCTCTCACCTATCATCATTGGGTTGATGGTGAGGGGTGAAGTTGGAAGCTCAAGAAGACACAAGGAAAATATGGAAGAGGAAATGAGGGAACTACTCTCCACAGTTCAAATTTTATAAATTTAGGTCGGTGGTTTGTCTACACAAGTTATCACAATACTAGAAATCATTGTTCAACACAAGCAAGGTCAACACCATATTCAAGATGAATGTGTGACCTTGAGGTCGCAGATTGAGGAGCTCCACCTTCGTCCCAACAATAATTTTCCACCCAGGACTGCAATTGAAAACTTGGATGGGGCTTCGTCGCTAGGAAACATCCAACCACTCCCAGTCTTAAACACCTCTCCTCTAAAATTTATGGATTCCACTTCAGACGACCAGGACTCTCCCAAGTCTCCTTAATTAGATGTTTTTTTTTTTTTGTACTCATCCTAGGAGTTTGTTTCAAAATATACCATGTGAAGTTTTATGTAATTAAGTCTCAACTAAAATTTGCAAATTTTCGGTATCAAAACTCTTTTTTTTCTCAGTCTATATTATTGGGGGACTTGATCTCAAAAAATTTGAATTATATGTACATTTTTTGTGTGTCCATACACAACTTTTATTAATGAAATTTCCCCAACTTTTGTGAAAAAAAAAAGCTTACACAAAACATGAATCTAAAGAAGAATAAGAGAACTCTATAGAGGAGGACCCCATAAAGGAGGAACACCTAGAGGAGGTTTCTGCCTATATCGTCGAATATCTCTTCTCTCATTGTCATGAGAGGAGGCCCTTTCCCTTACTATCCATATCAAGGAAGAGAAAGGAGGTTGAATTGACATGATGAAATAGAAATAAAAAAAAAGAGGTATCCCTCCCAAGACCTATATTGAGGAAGCTAATCTATTACAACATTTGGAATCTATCCCATTAAATGACCTAGAAAAGAAAAAGAATTGAAGTCAATTAAAAGGTTTTAAGTTCTCCCAAAGCTAAGGGTAATTCAAGAAGAAGGTTTTAAGTTCTCCCAAAGCTAAGGGTAATTCAAGAAGAGGTCCAAAGGATAGAGGGTAATAGAAGGGGGATGGAGTGATAGCCACCCAAAGTGAGTGAATGACCACTACTAGTTGGGGCTAGAAACACATAGCTTTTTTTTTTTAATAATGGAAAAAATAATATTATTGCTTTTTAACAATATGGTAATAAATTGTATAACATTAAGCAACATTTGACATTTTGTATGCATTGGTAATTGGTTTCAATAAAATTATTTCATTCCTATAAGAATTGTGCACTCTATTGTCATTTGTTTGCATCGACATTGATGTTTAAACTTCCACCTCATGTTGTCATTGCATAGTTCTCTCCCACACTTTATAATCATAGTACAAGTTGCTTTCTTTCTTTTTTGTTGTGATCCCCTCCCATGTCACACAATTTGGTGAGCTTTGTTGACTAGAATTGGCAAGTGGAGTGCTTGTAGAGATTGGTCCCCCTCGAAACATAGTATTTCTTTCATAGTAAGAAGAAGCTCAAAAGATAAATAGAGGGGTCATCAATATAGATCAATATTTATTGACATGTCAACACTAAAACCCAATCTTTAAGAATTTTTAGATATTTTTCAAGATCATAAGGTTTCCAAGTCCAAAGAACAATATCATCTACATTAAGAATATGAGTGATGACTATCCCAACTAAGTAGTGCCATCACAACCTTCTTTTTCCAAACATACCTATAAATTGTCGATATAAATTACAAAAAGGGTAAGGAACAAAGAACAATCTTACTTAACCCCATTATTATAATTAATCAATTTTAACCAATCCTCATTATTGTTGAACAAAGCAATAAATTTCTTGTACAAGCATCCTTAAAGTTAGATCCTTGGATAGGATTGGATCCTTGGGTGGAAAGACCAAAGTCCCATACAAAACTAGTGAACTAAAGCTCAAGATCTACATTTAGTCATTACATGCTTTCCCTAATGAACAAGGATGACTTGTCCCCTAAGAAAGATTAGTCTTCCTTTTACTATGCCTCTTTAAATTTTGGCTTCAAGTATGAGTGTTGGATGGAGAAGGTTCATAGGTGGGTCCAATTTTTGTTTGAGTCTTAATTGAGTTTGAGGAGGGTTTTTACTTGAGGTCAAAAATATTGCATCCAACAAGGCAATAGAAGCCAAATCCATAAGAGAATTCCCACCCAATAGAGAAACAAAATAAATAATCTAAAAATCAACCTTACTCAGACCCTTCTTGATCCCTTGAACTTACATTTGAACTATTTTTTGACACTCGTAATTTTCATGGGACTAGTGATGGAATAAAGACGATCACATCATATATATATATATATATATATATATATTAGAAATCAATAATTAGAAATAAAAAAGCTATTATTATTATTAGGGATAGAGACCAAAAAGATAATAATAAATAGGAATTTGGGACACTTTGGATCCTCTCTTCGAATTGCCATGGTTAACCATGGACCAAAGGTCCCATGTTAAGTTGAATCTCGAGTGAAATTTATATTATATTGCTTATTAAAACTTAGGAACATGAAGAATCTAAGGTCCCTAACATAGAAGGGTTTGTCTTGTGGTTGATATGAAACAAGAGATATTATCATAGAGGGACTGGAGGCATAGTTTGTTACATTAAGGAGAACATTTCTCCTCATATCAGACTTCACAAGAAAGACCCTTTCAATTAGTACACGTGGATGGAGTTTTCAGACATTAATGCTAAAGATATTTATATAGAAATATGTTATTTTGTGATTATTAATTATGCCTTTTATAAGAAAAATAATTTAGATAAAATCTATCCTTACAATGGCTTAGAACAAGAATTTATAGTCTAAGAAATGAAGGAAGTGTCCTCTTGCTAAGAGACTTTAATGTTAGAACAATGTTCAATTAACCAAGCTATTATATTAAGCTATGATCCTAACACTAATTCTCCATGGTTAGATGAAGACATTGTTGTAGCTAGCAGATAAAAAAGAAACTTTGAAGACTTGGTTGAGAATTTGTTCAGTGCTGAGTTGATCAAGCTCTATAGTTCTCAAGATCTAATAATTTGCAATGGTCTAATGAAGTGGATGAAATCCAATCGAATGACTTGTATTCATGGGCTTCGAAACAATGTCATAGATGATTGATATCTGATATCCCCATATACAACAAAATAATAAACTTTGACATCTCAAATGACCATGAACTAGACTTTGAACTTATACCTTTAACCCTAACTCTAAACTTTGTCATGCTCAAAATCCCCACATAGGAGAATTATAATAATGAAAAGCACTTGATTTTCAACAAAAAACAAGGCTAATGTTTTTCTAAAGATTCTAAATAATGAATTAAGTCTCATATGAAATAAGGACAACATTGAAGACCTCTATCATAATTTTACAACAACCATCTCTACCTCCATTAACAAACTTTCTATTGAGGTGTCATGTAAAAAGAGAATAGAACAACCAACCCTTGGTATGATGAAGAGTGTAAAATTACTAGAAGAGCCATTAGAGATGCTTATAATGAAGATTCCCTAAAATCTGAGAAGATAAATAGGTACAAAGCCCAAATTTAAAGAAACCGGGTACTATATAAATATAAAGAAACTGAAGCTTTTACACCTCTCTAAGCTAGACCCTAAGAAATTTTGGAAGAAAATTCTAACTCATAAAAATAAAGAAAACAATATGATTTCCTTGAGGGACTGGAATTCCACGTTAAATTTTTTTATGAATTCATTGCTATCATGGACAATGTTACTCAAATCCTTTTTATAGAGGAAGACGGTTTTCTTTAGAAGACATCAAATTTGGGGTTAAGCAACTCACAAGAGGGAAATCTAAGGACATTGAAGGCTACCAAGAAAAAATCCTTAATATTGAAGGGTGTATCATCATCCCTCACATTCATAAGCTCTTCAATCTAGTAGTCAAACAAGGGTTCCCTAAATCATCTACTGAAAGCCTCACTATACCTATTTTTTAAAGCATAGATAAAAATAACCCCTTTAATTATAGAACCATTATTATTAGCCTTCTTTTATCCAAGTTATATAGAATGATTTTGGCAAAGAAGATCAACATATGGCTAGAAAGCTAGGAAAAAAAGGCTAAAGGCCAAGATAGACTTAGGAGCTATCATTCAACTATGGACCACCTTGTTATGTTTAGGATCATTGAAGACAAGTGAGATAATAATAAACCAATCTCCCGTGCTGCTTCATTGACTTTAGGAAAGCATTTGATATAATAGCTAGAACCAACCTTTGGAATAGGTTAGAAGAACTAAAAGTTCCTTTCAAGTTGAGAACTATTGTGATAAGGTTGTACAATAATTTTATTTCCAAGTTTAGGAACACTAAAGGCTGCTCAAAAGAAATTAACTATAATATAGGAATAAGAAAGGTTCTCCCTTGTCCCTTACCCTTTTTGACATATACATCAACAAGTTAGAGGGTTGTTTGGAATAAGCACATTATGTTGGCATGCCTTTAGCTAAAATAGTCATCCTCCTTCTTCTCTATGCTGATGATGTTTTTCTTATGGTGATGTGTCTCTATGATAATGACAAGCAACTAAGAATTCTCAAGAATTTCTACTCTACTATGACTATGATTGTTAACACTGGCAAAACAAAGGTAATGATAATCAAATCCAAAAAGACCAGTTGCGCTAATTTTGTATATGACAACAACTTAGAGGAAGTGAATTCATAGAAATATCTCATAATCAATCTTCATCACAAGCTTAACTAGAACTATAGTATTGAGAAAAGGATAAATGAAGGGAGAAAAACTATTTTGATCTTGAAAACAATTGTAAATCAATGAACCTTTGGTTATGGGATTAAAAAAAACTCTTCTTTGAGACTCTCTTCCCTTCTATTACTTTAGTATGGTTATGACGCATGGGGTTGCAACATCTATAGGGAATTGTGGAGAAACGTCAAGCAAATCTATAAACATTTTATAACTTATAATATAAAAATTAAAGGCAATACACCCTATCCAATCTTCCCCCATTGAGAGCATGGCTATGACTAGGTACCCAATGTATAAGAACAAGATAAGCAAAATAGAAGACTATAGGCTTCCTAAGATTACTTCAAATTCGAGTCAAAACCACTTGCAGCTCAAATGCAGTTGGTTTAAAGATGCTAGGTCTTGGTTAAATCATTATTCATAGAGGATCCAAAGTATCTCTATGTTCTAATTAGCGTACATAAACAATTAGTATCGTTAAAATAAGAACAAACTCTCACTAGCTCTATAGCCAAATAAAATTCTAGAACAAACCAAGTAACTCTTTATCTTTTTAAGGTACGATAGATCAAAATTGGTCTTAATGGATGTTAATAATAATCATCATCATTTATATATAATCTCAACTATTTTATATAAGGATTAAAAATTGTCTACATATTCCAATACTCCCTTCTATCACTCTTGTGTTATATCATCTTATTTTAGACTTCATGGAAAACTTTAGGGGCTAAATTTATCTCATGGCCTAATTTTTTATGGTTTTCTCCATAAAAGATTCTCCAATTTCCATTTATTTTTCCAAAATTATTAGCCCAAACTTTATAGGATAAAAGCATTTTACTTTAAAATTCTCCAAAATTTTCTAGAAACTATATAAAATCTTTAGAAAATTGAATAATTTTACAAAAATATTGCAAATATTTTAGGGTTGAAATTTAAGAATTAGTAAAATTTGCCATCTACACTTTAAGATAAGTATAGATCATTAAAATTATCCTTGATTTTAGTTGATAAATGTATTGTTCCTCTAAATTATTTGTCTACAAATTGACTCACACTCATATGTGAGACACTCACACAATAAACACCCATTAGAGAATAGAGAATTTGTATGTTGGGTGATTGTGGAGAATTTGTATATTGGGTGTGCACTATCAAATTTAAAGTTATTTATCTAATAACATACACCTTAATATACAAAATATTAAAAATTTTGTAACCAGGTTAAATATTTAAATTGCTTAGTCTAAATATTAGATTTCTTAAACTTTTTTCTGTTTTAGTTTTTTGATAGTTTTGTGTAGAAAATTGTCAGAAATTTGAAAGAATAGATGGAATTGCACATATCGGTTTAGATATCAGATTACAATCTAAGTAGATTCGAAGTTTTCAAGGTAATAGATCAATCTACATTCAAAAATATAATTAAAAAATGAAAAATTACAATTTCATCAACAATTAGATACCAAAATTTCAATAATAATTACAAAAAAAATATAAAATAACTTTAATAATAAATAATAGATAATAAACAAGTGCAACAGGTTGTGATATACTGCCTTCGAAGATAATAAAAGAAAATTTACTCAAATCTATGTAAACTTACCGAGTTTCGTTTGCTTTTGAGGTTTTCCATTCCTCTCAGAAGGTGTGTGAGTGCTTTAGCCCGTTTTTATAATTAAAATATGTCATTTCAAAAGAACCTAAATTTATTTTGGAGCCCAACATTTCTATCATATGTCTCCATAAGTAGATGGTTTTTTGAATAACATTTTTTAGTGTATAATGGAGGTTTTGCATTCATAGAGATTGTCCTGACAAGTTTAACCATATGCCAAATCACGTCTGCCAAAAAAACGGATGGGAAGACTGCCACCAGATCCATTGGGTTTCTAACCCCGTAGCTATCAATTAACTTACCAAAAAAAATAAAAATGGTTTCATAACTACACATTTGGATAAAAAAAAAAATAGTCTTATTTCATAGGTCAATGATAAGTTACAAAAATAATTAAAAATGGTTTCATAGCTACACATTTGGAAAAAAAAAGAAAAAAAAAAAAGAGTCTTATTTCATAGTTCAATGGTAACTTATCAAAAGAATTAAAAATGGTTTCATAACTACACATTTAGAAAAGTAAGAAAATAAAATAAAAAGAGTCTATTTTATCAATAGAGTTGTACCTTATAAGAAAGTGATACTTATATATAGTTGTCAAAATTAATTTCAAAACTCGAATGAAGTGAAGGTTGCAATAACACTATCAATTTATTGACCAATAAGAGGTCATAAAAATATCAATTTGGTTATGTTGAAAAATATTTTTTTTTTATTTGTTATGTTTAACATTAAAAGTTATATACATTTTTTAAATCAACATAAAACTAATATGAAAGTCAATACTAACTCATTACTATATACTATCTCCGTACCTCTGAAAGTGTAATAATAGATAGACCACCTAAAATAATATAAATATTAAATAATATAAATATTAGTTGAATAGATAACCACCTAAAATTACTTTATAAAAGTCAAACCATAAGTGAAAGGTTCACGCAACTGCATGTGCTTTTAGGCTTTCGGTTTGAGCGTAAAACACAAGTAACGCAATTACTGTCGATGTCATTCTGCCTAATTCAACTACTCAAGTCGGTTCCACCAGTTTCACTGTGGGCATTTATAATTGATGCCTCGGTCCATTGAATTCTAGGATGCTATATCAACTGCCCTCGGACCCCGGTGGCTGAATAATCCGGTACGATTGCTTAAGCCAAAAGTAAGTAATGAGCAACTTAGATGGTTGAATATTTCAAAGTCAGTAATAAACTGTTTGTTATGCAGTAATGAATGTTGTGGAAGGTGGATTATAGGACTTGGATCTGAAGCAACTCTTGAACCTTTCCCATAAGATTGTTTAAGCCAAAAAAAAGTAATGAACACTATTCAAGGCTAGCAATATCTAGCCTGTTACTCAGCATTGAATGCCCTGGCAAATGGATTATGGGCCGTCGAATCTGAATTGCTTCAGATCCAATGACTCATAATCCACCTGCCAGGGCATTCAATGTTGCTTAGCACACTAGATATTGACCGCCATATTTCCAAAGTGAGATCACTATCTGTACATTGGTAAGCACTAAGTACTTTTAAGAGGCTTTTCATATATGGTACTTAAATTGCCTTAGATTTGTTGCAAGAATTACAGATCAAGAATTGTTTAAATGATAAGTTGTATTCTTCAAATTGTAATTTTGAATATTTGGGTAGATTCAGAGTTTTGGAATTAATTTAACATTACAGTTTACAATGATTGAAATCACAATTTTGCATCAAATTTAAATTTTCAAATTAGAAACCTATGATTATGTAGAACCTCTATTAATTGTTAATTATTGTAAAGTTACATAACTTTGGTGTTGGCTAAAAGTTATATTGTTTTTTATTAGAATCTGGGGATGTAAATCTGGACAAAATCACTATTTTTTGTTGTTTAAATTGTATTTCTGGATGCATAAATGGATTCCGCTTGCTGAAAAACTTTTGGGACACTCCAATTATACAAACTTAACCACTCAAATCTGCAGATCCAACACTTCCTCACCGAATTCTAGACAAAATCAAATAAAAAAAAATAAAAAATCACTAGAAAAGAACCATAACTTTAACCACCCATATCCCCTCGGTGTATAACCATCTAACATTACTTTGTAAAAGTAAGGCAAAACACATGTAAGGCAAGAAGTGGGCTATTTAGGGAGCAATCTTCCCTCTTGAGTTACTTTTCCGGCTGCTCCCTTTTAAATTTCCGACCAATTCAGAATTCTGATCGATTTTCTAAGCATCTAAGTTAGTTTAAAATGAGACAAAACTCCTGAAGCAAGATTCTGGAATGCATGAAACTTTGATCTATGAGAAACTCAAACTACCAGTGAAAATCTGACCGGATTCAAACCTATTTTTTACCTGAAAAATGAAACTCTCACATTAACATAATACCTGTCGATATCATTCTGCCTACTGCAACCACTCAAGTCGGCATCGGCAAACAGTAAACACCAAAGATTCCATGAGTTTCACTGTGCGCATTTATAATTGATATCTCCATATAATTCTACGATCCTATATCAACTGCCCACGGACCCTGGTGGGTGAATATTCCTCTCAGATTGCGTAACCGAAAAGCAAGTAATGAGCACCCTCGGTGTATGAATATTCTGCTGCCGAGCCTTGCGCGCAGGCCTGGAAATTGACGTTCTGTAGAACATTTTTTAAGTTTAAAGACTTATTTGACAGGTAGGAGCAACAATGGCACGTCAATATTGACTGTTAATTTTTTTTTTTTTTTTTTTTTACTTTTCAAATTTAGAGTAATAACTTGATTAAGATTATATTTATGATTTGACAAAGTTTTTTAATAAATTTTATGCAGCAAACACTTTACTAATTCAATTATACTTTATTAATTCAATTAATACGAAATGTTTATTGAAATTTTTATATTCATATAAATATATTTAATATATTTATATAATTTTTTTATTGATAGTTTTATATTCATATATATATATATATATTTATATTTTAATTTTAGTGAAAATTTTCGAATTTGGATTTTGTAGAAGTTAGGGTTATTATTCATTACATTATTTTATTCTCAATTATTTACATATATTTATTGCAAACATTTTAATTGATATATTTTAGTAAAAGGTTTTCAATGTTTATTATTATGAAATTGATATATTTTAGTAGAGGGTTTTTAAAGTTTATAATTATGAATGTTTTTTTTTAGAAAATTGTATTTCCAAAATTTAGATAAGATAAAAAATAATAATAATAAAATTAACATATAATAATAAAAAAATGGACAAATTTAAATTAAGATGAAAATTTGTAATGCTAAAATTAACATAAAATTGTGTTTCCAAAATCAAGAAAAGATAAAAAATTAGAATAATAAAATTAAGATATAAAAATAATTGAACAAACTTAAATTTAGATGAAAATTTGTAATACTAAAATTAACATATAAATTTACAGGAAGTGATAGGCATGGAAAACAAAAACCAGTCATCAAATTTACATAAAAGGACAAACATAAAAAACAAAACTTTATAAAAAAAAAAAATTTGGACAAACTTAAATTTAGATGAAAATTTATAATACTAAAATTAACATAAAATTTTACACTCATAAATTTACATAAAAGGTGAAGTGACCGACATGAAAAACAAAAACCACACTCATAAATTTACATAAAAGGTGAAGTCACCAACATGAAAAACAAAAACCAGTCATCAAATTTACATAAAAGGTGAAGTGGCCAACATGGAAAACAAAAACCAGTCATCAAATTTACATAAAAGGTGAAGTGGCCGACATGGAAAACAAAAACCAGTCATCAAATTTACATAAAAGGATCAACATGACAAACAAAAACCTGTCATCAAATTTCTATTTGACAATTAAAGAAAACTTGAAATTCCAAGCATGTTGCTTACTAGCAACAGTAAAGTAAGCCTTCTGTAGATCTGGCAAGCACTTTTACACTTTTAAGGGTTTCCCGACATGTACCAGATCTATTTAAAGTATTGAAATTATAGATGTTTTTTTTTTTTTTTTCTGTAAGATTTCTATAGAAAACCTCACAAAAAATTCCCTTATACACTATCAGATTAGTGTAACTGATAATTGATTTAATAAAAATGTAATCTACGAGAATGTTTCATGAACTCAGTGCTTTGCTAAACTATTGTAACTTGAAAAAAGGAACAACTGTGGCTATATATATTGCATCTCTTGAAGACAAAATAAACCTCTGATATTGGAATTATTGACTTGTAAAACCCATGCTTTGTGTATTAACCATTGCTACATTCTCATAAGTACAAGAGAATGTCACAGAGTACATACCATAAATGTAACCAGCGAGGTCTCGGTATCTAATATGACGCAGTCCATCAATTTGGTGGAGGCGAGCAAGAAGGTAATTTGCATAGAAAGAAATTAAGGCTGCTGCTATAAATCCTGCAATTCCTGCTACCCATCCCAAAGGAACCATGAAAATCCCTGAATATCCTAATACATACGCGCTGTTCATTGATGTTATCAGGATGAAACCAACTTGATACCAAGGATCTGCAACAATTTCAACATTAATTATTCACTTACATGTTAAGTGTTTGCCAGCTTTAGAATCAGTTTGAAACGAACAAATTATCGACTTACCCTGACTTATGCTATGAGCTGTGCTCCTGGAGTCATCTGTGGTTTCCTCCTCTGTGAAATTCTCTTGCAGTAGTAGTCTTTCAGTAGCTGGATTCTCCATTGCTGGAAACCAAAAACTAGGCAATTTCAAATCTGTGTGTGAGGGCGGGGAAGAATCACAGCCTCAATATTGCTGCTGCTGCTGCTGTTCCTCCTCCCAGTCTCTGCTCCCACAATCACAGAAATGTATAAAAAGAATTTCTGGACAACATAGGTGCTTCTATGATTCCCTCAATTATGGAGTTAGTTAGTGGTACAGACGGTAACCTGGACCAGTGTCTACAAATCCATTTTAAAATATGGTAGCAGGCAGCGTACCAAACATGAAAACCAACCTTGGAAGATTCTTTTCCACATTTTTATTGCATTATTCTCAACATTATCTTAACTGCTTCCTCTATAATTAAAAAAACAACTAAAATAGAATCTAAAGTAGTGATGCAGCGAAACAAGTCAATCATTCACTAAATTTTAAATTTAAGATACAAATCTATCATTCAAACTTACCATTCAACCCATGTATAATGGTTTATAATGTACAAATTATTTGAGCTTCTCAAACTCCACTTGGAATTGGATTTGAATTAGTCCTCGAATTGAATCGATAACCTAATTAGTATATATTTATTTAAAATATATATAAGTTAGATTTGAATTTAAGTGAATAATCTTTCTTCTTAATCGATTAAATGAAATTTAATTAAAAATTGTTTAAAAATATTTAGTCTTATCTAAATTCAGTGGGTGCATTTTCAAACTGTGAAATGCTCCGTATCTCACCAACTATATATATTATTTTTAATAATTAATAATGCGTAGATTGTGTATTAAAAAAGATATATTAGAAATGTGAAAAAAAAAAGATGAAAGTTTGATAAAAGGATAATTTATTTTTTTCCCAAAATTTCATAATTCTAATTCAGTATGAGTAGTTTTTGGAGTGACTTCCATACAAATTGAAACAATAACACTAACACTTTTATATGGAAAAAAATTATAGATATATCTAAAAAATAAATTAGAAATTCTGATCATTTGGGGTTTACCTAGTCTCCATCCCTGAACCCACTATGTACATGTTCTTGTCAAGTTGAAATAGGGTTTAATGCTCATGTTAGGTCTTCTAGAGTTGGATTAGGAGTGTGTTTAATGTGTAAGTCCTCATTGTTTATCCATGAAAATCCATTGGATAAAATTACCTCATGTGGAAGGTGTAAATGAACCACAATTCTATCAACCAAGGGTTTCAAAGCTCTAAGGTGACCATCTAGTTGCAAATATTGTTGACAAGTAACTGATATGAAGGCAAAGAAGTCCTTCTTCGTTGATGTCGTTCCCACAACACATTCATTTCTAACACAACTCTTTACCTGTAATTTTTACCACATTCCTCCTACCAACATTTTCACTAGATCGTGGAAATCATTACATTGCATTGAGCCTCATCCATTCCTCTTTCTCATATAGTTGTAGGCCATGTTGAATATTTTGCAAATCACATAGAACACTGCGTTTGTACCTACAATGGTGGTGACCCATGTCTATAAGGTAGAAGGACAATGCTAAACCAAAATGCCTTTGATACAAGGAACCACCATAAAATACCACCAATGCTATTGTTCATTCAAATCTACTCTAATCAAAGCACCCCTGAACATTGTCTATGTTGCAATGCTACAATGATTGATTTAGAGCAAAGCTTAATTGACATAAGGCCATTGCAAAACCATCATCATAATTAACCCACATAAAAAGTCTTATCCATCGTCCAAGTTCATGTTAGGTCTCCTAGAGTTGGATTAGGAGTGTGTTTAATGTGCAAGTCCTCATTGTTTACCCATGAAAATCCATTGAGTGAAGGATTATCAATTGACCTAGAGGTTGAAGTGAGGGGATAAAACTACCTCATGTGGAAGGTGTAAATGAACCATAAGTCTACTAGCCAAGGGTTTCAAAGCTCTAAGAAGAGCATCTAGTTCCAAATATTTTTGACAAGTGACTGACATGAAGGCACATAAGACCTTCTTCATTGATGTCGTTCCCACAACACATTCATTTCTAACATGACTCTTTACCACAATCCTCCTACTGACATTTTCACTAGATCATGGAATTCATTACATTTCATTGAGCCTCATCCATTCCTCTTTCTCATATAGTTGTAGGCCATGTTGAATTTTTTTCAAATCACATAGACCACTATATTTGTACCTACAATGGTGATGATCCCTAAATACTTTTGATACAAAGAACCACCATAAAATACACCAATACTATTGTTCATTCAAATCTACTCTAATCAAAACACTCACAACATTGTCTATGTTACAATGCTATAATGATTGAGAGCAAATCTTAATTAACATAAAGTCATTCCAAACCATCATATAAAGTCTAATCCATCCTCTAAGTTCATATGCCAACAAGAAAATTGTATAAAAGGATGAGATTTGTGGAATTCTTAACCTCTGATTACTTCAGTATTGTATATTGAGACACTTGTCATGAAATGGATTCACCTTTATCAATGTCAAAGTCAAATATTTCATGGAAAGGATGCATAGAGACCTCCCCATTTACCATCCCTATTTACCATGACATAATCTTAGCTAAAACTCACAATTACCATTACCATTGATGTTGATAGATAGTTAC